>OX393551.1:55337337-55367337 GCA_947650365.1 Chamaelirium japonicum | reverse complement strand
GTCCTCTCAAGATCCTCACCATCTCGCGATCGCAGAGCGCAATCTCGCAATCTCCTGGTGCCCAAGATCTCGATCTCTCGATCCTTTCAACTCTCAAGACCCTCTCGCGATCGCAGAGCGCCTTCAGCCCCGCGGTAAGATCTTCGATCCTCTCCTGATCCAATCCCGATTTCCCGATCCTCTCACAGCCTGCAGTCCGCAGCCCGATTTCCCGATCCTCTCACAGCCTGCAGTCCGCAGCCCGATCTCCCGATACTCTCAAGACCCTCTCGCGATCGCAGAGTGCCCTCAGCCCCGGGGTCAGATCTTTGATCCTCTCCAGATCCAATCCCGATCTCCCGATCCTCTCGCAGCCCGTAGCCCGCATCTCCCGATCTCGATCTCCTGAAGCAGAGCCCTTCTTCGTTGCCTCATCCTTCTCTCTTTTTCCGGCTCTTCTCTGTCATCCTCTCTAGCACAGTCCACAGGCCCTGCCGGCTTCTTCCACGCAGCCTTGCCTTCTGCCTCTCTACAAGCCATTCGCCGGCCGTGAGATTCGCTCCATTGAGTGACACAAGACTCGGGTGGTGGTCCATGGCTTTACTCAGGAATATGACATTGACTACGAGGAGACCTTTGCTCCGGTGGCTCAGATATCCACTGTTCGAGCTCTTCTGGTAGTTCCAGCCGTTCGTCGATGACCCCTTCTTCAGATGGATGTGAAAAATGTATTTATTCACGGCGACCTGTCTGAGATTGTTTACATGGATCCTCCTCCCGGTCTCTGCGTTCCTTCTCAGCACGTATGTCGTCTTTGTCGGGCTATTTATGGGATCAAGCAGGCTCCTCACACCTGGTTTGAGCGGTTCCGTCATGCTGTCAGGGAACTTGGTTACTTAGAGTGCAGTCGGGATCACTCTCATTTTGTTAGGTCGTCCCCGCAGGGCTGGGCGATCCTACTGTTGTACATGGATGACATGATCATCACTGGGGATGACTCTGCTGCGATTGCTTATCTTCAGCAGCACCTGAGAAGCCAGTTTCAGATGAAGGACTTGGACACTCTTCGCTACTTTCTCGGTCTTGAGGTTGCATACAGTGCAGATGGCATTTTGCTCTTTCAGTAGAAGTATCTTTCTGAAGTCCTTAGTCGTGCTGCTCTCTCTGATACCCATACAGTAGACACCCCTCTTGAGCTTCATTCGAAGCTACGTTCTACAGACGGAGTCCCTCTCTCAAATCCCACTCGGTACAGGCAGATTGTGGGACAGCTCGTCTACCTCTGCATCACTCGGCCTGACATTGCACATGCTGTCAGCATTGTCAATCAGTTTGTTGTAGCTCCACGCTCAGTTCACTACGGTGCTTTACTTCGGATCCTTCGGTACCTAAGAGGGACAATTACTTGCTCTTTGTTTCTGTCATCGTCTTTTTCTCTCAGTCTTCGAGCCTACTCAGATGCATACTGGGCTGGAGATCTGACTACATATCGCTCCACCACTGGTTACTGCTTATTTTTTGGCAACTCTCTAGTATCCTAGCGCAGTAAGAAGTAGAAAGTGGTGTTTCTTTCTAACACTGAAACTGAGTATAAGGCCATAGTCTCTACGACCAAGGAGATAGTCCACCTTCGGCGTCTCCTCAGTAATCTCGGTATTGCTTTCTCCGAGCCTACTCCACTTCACTGTGATAACCGGAGTGCCATTCAGATTGCTAGCAATTCGGTTTTTCATGAGAGGACAAAGCACATCGAGATTGACTGTCACTTCGTCCGACAGGAGTACGAGGCAAAGACGATCTCACTACCCTTTGTTTCCTCAGCAGAGCAGATAGTTGACTTCTTCACGAAGTCACATCCTACGCCACAATTTCAGTCTTTGATTGGCGAACTCTTGGTGCATGATCCATCTTGAGTTTGAGAAGGGGTGTTAAGATGTATTCATGTATATACATACACTTAGTGTGTAGAGGACTCATATGTATTGCCCTTATATTGGCCTAATGAGAGATTCATTCTATTCTCTCCCCAAACCCTAGCCTTCTCTGTCTCTTCCTCATCCTCTAGGGTTTGTCACACAAGGAGTGGTTGGGTTGTAGCATCAAGAAGGCAGTCTAACAAAAACAAGCCAACCGACATGATAGGTGAAGAAGGATTCACAAAATTGACAAGAAATAGATGTGGATAATCAATATGTGTGCATTTAATATCTTGTGAATAGAACAATTAACAAAGAACACATAAGTGCACCAAATACTAGTAGCCTACATACGGTTTGGCATCTAAATGGAGTTGCAATTCTCCAATAAATGTAGTTTTATTTCCATAATTACAACAGATTAACGTAAAACAAAAATAAATGAATTCTAACAGCACAGTGAAAAAGTTCTTACCAGGCTAAACTGGCCAAGGAAAAATGGCCCATCATCAAATTTTGAAAGGGCAGTCTCTATTTTATCTAAAGTATCAACTGATGCAAGATGTTTATGTCAGTCAGATCACACGATAAACAACTCTAGACATTTCTTTTTATAATTCAAGTCAACGTAGGGTCGGTTCTTACCAACTTCATTCTCCACTTCTCCTCCCTTAGCGCGTAACACTGTGAACACAGTTTTATCGAAGGAATCAGTGTAAGTCAGTAACTCCTCTGCAAATTGCTGCTTTGCGGGATCCTACAAATGTTTAGAGCACATAATGAAAATACAAATTCAAATTGGAACTCCAGTTAAATTGAGAATTGATTTCCTCTTACTTCAGGAAGCAATGAAGGGCCTTCAAAATGTTCATCAATATATTTAATCAAATCCAGACTCTCTCCTTTGACTTCGTTTTTATGCTCCAAAGCGGGCACCTGAAACAATGATGTTCATAATTAAATCTAGTGCATGCAATTATTTACAGGTTGAGTTAGCAAAAGAGTCTGAAGAAAGATGTAAGAAATGATATGCCCAACAATGTATAGTTGAAATTTTGAATACCATTGAGTTGGTTTAAGAAAGAGGAAAATGAGGAGGCTGTCATCGATAATGGGCATCACAAGGTGGTTCAACACTTTGTTTTTGAGCTTTTTTGGAGGTCCCTTCCCTTTGGAACTCCAATCCAATTGTACCTCTGTTTTCGAGACACAGATATGAAGTTGCTTATAAATTTTCGTTTGATCCTACTCAGACTACTGATCAAACAAAAAATTGAGTGAAATTGTAGGAGACTATATGCTTTGGGAATGGATTGTACTAAAATTTGATCGTACTCAGACTACAATTTCTAAACTAAAGTTTGAGTACTCGTGTGAGCACAAATCTTAGTTTGAGTGGACTTGTGTCAATGAGTGATGCAGGAGAAACTATGGAGATAAATCTCGGATACCACATTGATGCAAAAGACTATGCTTTGGGAAAATTAGGGTTGAGAAGGGATATCAGTGCTGCTGTAGCAACAGGGGAATGGATCCGAGTACGATCCAAATTTGAATAACAAAGAGACAAAAAGTGAGACCTATAAAGCAGTGACGAAGGCTAGTATTTGTAGGGATATGTTGAGCTAGGTGGATCTCTCCGATACCACCTATCGTGCCCTGCGGAAGTGTAAAGATGGTGCTCAAAGGTTCGAGACTGGAGTCCTACAGAGATCACACACTACACAGAGAATTCGAAGCAAATACACATACGAACAACACATATTCACATGCAATCAAGGATTTGGATTATCACACAAAAGATTACACCACACAGTGGTTACCGTTTGGCGGACCTTGTCAACCTATCTTTTTGCTCCTCTCAGAAAACCCAAGTAGAGACAAGAAGATCAACACCACTATCAAGAGATACAAAGTAATATCAAATGATACACCAAGAGATGAAGGCCCAAAGTAGACACGCCAGAGGAATCCAGATGAATACCCAAAGAATCGTTGAAGGAGAACTTGGAGATGGATCTCCACTCTCTCTTCTTCTCTTCCTTCCTCTTCTTCTCTTCTTTCTCCTTTCTCTCTTCCTTCCTTTCTACTCTTCTCTCTTAAGGCCATAACCTTGAGAAAACCCTATAATAGGTTCTCTTTCTAGTTCTCTCTCTCACGTTCTATCTCTTGTAGATGCCTTCAACCTTTCGTTTTCCCCTTTGTCACCCCCCCCCCCCCCCCCCTATATATTGTGATACCTCGGTCATCAATGGATAAGGATTTGTATGGCCATAGGAGTCTCAATATGATTAGGTATTGACTCAGTCTTCATCCAGGCGAACAGAGATAAGTTTGACCTTTACTAACTCGTCCAAGACTTGAAAAACCCGTTGGACCTGGCCTGGCTCCCGTCCACGATTTGCCCGGGCGAATTCTTTATCGCTCGGACGATGAGTTGGGTACTGCCTAGACGCCATCATCCAATTCGCCCGGGCGAATTTTCCAGACAAGTTTGCCCCCGGGTAGGCTTTTACAAGGCAATTCCCGACAAGGATAAAAGGTTTTTGCCATCAGATGAGTATTTGTAGATCAAATTGGAAGAGTAAGGGCTTGTTGTCCAAAAAGTTCTATAACATTTTTTTTTGGATACTGAACGACATTGATGGCTGCTATGTTATGATCAAGGCATAACTAGGGTTAATGAGGCAAAAAACTAGAGGAGGCACAACAATAAGGGTATAGCGATGACTATTAGACGTGTCTTACTTCTAATGCGCATCAAGGTGTCTCATAATGATGTTTCCATGAGTTCGCATCATCGATTAAATGTGTCTAAAAAGGCATTATGGAGCATCATACCATGGAAGTTGAGAAGAAAGAGCAACTCTTCCTCTCAAAAAGGAGACCACCTACATAACTATCAGAGCGGGTCCCACATACCCATCTTGATTTTGAGGGCCTAAATGTTCTAGTGAGTTCCGCACAACAGAGGCGAATGATGCAGATCTGAGTTTACACATGCACAATTCAAAGCTGATATTTTGCACGTATTTTGGAGCATGGATGATGCATTGGTACTCGTTTATTTTTTGGTTCTTAGTAGTTGAGTCTTTATGTGGGCTTTAATGTGTTTTTAGGTTGGCCTTGATGTGTTTAGAGTTGGGCGTAGTCCAAGCTCTTTTAAGTTCTAGTTAGTTCCTTACATAATCCAAACATAAAATCATTTAAGAGTAGCCTTTGATGAATATATATATATATTTTTTAAGAGAGGGTTTTCTCCCAACCATGGAGATGTGAGACCTTCCCCATGAAGGTGTGATGCCTTCTCACATCTCTCCCCCTAAGTGTGAGGCCTAGCATTATGTCGGCGTAAGCACCATTTTTGGAATAAACAAGCACACTTACATACCGGCATACAAGCAAGAATAGGAAAACGCGGAATCGAACACATTATACCTTATTCCCGGAATAAACCTTCTCCTTGTACCAAGCCGGCCTGTTCTGCAGATCGATCGGGACGAGCTCAATCTTGTCCTGCAATCCCTGCTTCCGGAAAGAGCATACGAACACACCGATCCCAGCATACGAACACACCGATCCCGCCACGACAAACAAATAAATAAAGGGAAGGAAATATAGGAAATTCTCCAACTTGTTAACCTCATAAGATCTTAATCCACTCATAGTGATGAGAATTTGATCAGCCCTGAAACGGGCGGCGAGTCGAGGATCAAGCATTACCTTGTAGTTTCTAGCAATCCAGGTGCGTTGCGCGTAGGGGCATGTGTACGATATGTACAACCTATTGGGTATCAAAAATCAGAGCATTCTCAAAAAAAAAAAAACCGAGACCCATTGGAATTCGAATGATGCGAAAGAATCAAGAAGGGAGAGGAGAAATCAAGAAAGGCGACACTAACCTGGTGGTTCCATCGAAGAGGGGAGGTGGGCTTGAGGTGGAATCAAGAGCAGGGGGGAGGACCTCCTTCGCGCCACTGCACACGAGCACAAACCAAAGAATTCGGAGAGAGCAAACAACAGTAATTCAGCGGGATGACATGACGAGAGAGTCTCGGAATTTACCCAGATGCCATCGCGGTTCTCAGGGTTCTCTGTTGGAGTCTCGGAATTTTTTTACCTCGGAGGTGGAGGAGGGGGGCTGGGGAACCCCCGCTATATATATTGATAGAGAGAGAGTGAGAGGCCATGGTGGTGAAGGAGCGTAGCTGTCGATTATTATTCTGACCGCCGGTGTGTCGACGGTAGCTGGGTGCAGGGATTGGTGACGAAGCGTCAGCAATGACGATGGACGAGACCGTAAGGTGGCGGGACTAATCCACTAGTGTGACTTTTTTTTTTTTAGAATTTTTTTTAAAAAAAAGACTTTTTTTTTTTGTTAGGGGGGGGGGGAGGATTCAAGTCATTCAACAGTAGACTAGTAGTTGGAATATACAGCCACATATTTTTCTCACCCCCCAATTTTAATTTTTTTTATTCTCCAAATTACTCCAATTTCTAACTTCTAGCCAACCAACTATCAACTCCATCGACGTCATCGCTCCCAACCTTTTCTGCCTTATCGTCCTCGCTCGCCCCTTTTCGATGCCGCCCTCCATCCTCCTCTGTCCTTCTCGATCTTCGTTGAGCCGAAGCCCTAAGCCACATCTTGTAATTTTATCGGTGTCTGCCCATCGACGGTCTTGGTGGGTGTATCTACTGGATTTACCATGCATGTCGATGGATAGACACCGGTATTGACCTGGTAATGTTGGTGGCTATCCCGTTGACATTGTCATCGTACAGCCATCGACAGATCTACATGGCCTTTAGGGTTTCGGTATGAAAAAGTTGGAGGACTAGAAGAAAGGAGGAGGAAGAAGGAAGCAACGGTAGTGGGTTACGTGCAGGAGAAAGGAGGTGGCAGCCGGTGGATGGGAACAAAGGTTGGAGGTCAGAGATGAGGGTATTTGTGGAGTTACAAGGGTGCCATTAAAGACCCTTGTTAATTAGGCTGAATGCCAATCAAATAAGGGTGCCACGATTTTATTAGGTTGGTGTATATGAAATAATTCATGTTATTATGACTTGCTCACCCTTTTTATTCCCTATAGAATGAGCTTTCATATAAAGTCATTTTAGAACTTCCAATGGGTGCGCCAAAAAGAAAAGACAAAAATAGGTGAAAAGTCCATAATATTCGATAACACAACCTGCCAAATGAGGGGCAAATGCTTTGCCACTAGGATGCTATTTACGCAGAATACCCTAGACGAGATCTAAATCCACCGTCTCGCGATTGCGGACGCAATCGATTTTTCGGATCTTCGATAATTCGAAGAGAATGATCAAACCACCCACAATTAATCACATTCACAGAGAAATGAAAACAAAGAAATCAATCCACACAATACAAAGAGATTTATTCATGCAGATCGAAAATCTCTACCCTGCGGGTATTGGTCACTGCCCTTGAGCAATATGGAATTTGATTTGGTTTGCAACCATCTTTTTCTTCCACATCTCTACTGGGTCTCAAGGATATATCTCCTCTCTTGATCCTCGATCTTTTTCGCCTCTCAAACGTGATGGAGAAGCCCAGAGCAAGATCCTAAAATCAGTCGTCAAACACAATGACAACTCCTCTCAAAAAACCTAGGCAAAACCCATATTTAAAGCCTCCAAAACCGAGCCCTCAAAAGGCCCTGCCCGTGTCCGTTTCACCCGGGGTGCCCAACATGGCGCTTAGGGCACCGTCGACCTAGAGGGCGTAAAACTGTCGCACCCCAGATTTCGCCCTAGGCGCTAGAAGTTCACATAGGGAGAAATCCAAGGCATAGCCCCTTGGTCTAGCGCCCGACACGGACCGAGCGCAACACAGTTGGCGCCCAAGGCGCCAACCCCCTGTTGCGCGTGCTCGGGTCCACTGTGTTGTGCGCTCCTTCTTCGCCAAAACTAGGCCATTCCCTGACATATAGTATTGAACGAAAAGGTCTGCCAGGTCTTGGAACCAACTCATGGAGCCTGCCAGGAGGTGGTGATACCAATCGAGCGACATGTCGTCCAGGCTGCCTGCAAAGGTACAGCATAGAACCTGGTTGTCGTGATCATGGGATGTCAATGCCTGCTTGAAAATAAGGACGTGTAGCGTCGGATCTTCCGTCAAGCAATTGAACTTGGGGAGAATGGGGCTCCTCCAACTCCGAGAGAGAATCTCGAAGAATTTGTTGATGAAGCGGCCCTTCAGAGGTGTGGTTGTTTCGACGATCACCTAGTTGGTCAAAGAGGCATCTTGGGAGAAGAAGAGGCAGCGAGGGCACCAGCGTCCCTCTCGTTGTCTAATGCTCTCCCAGAGCTCGATCATTGTTGTAATATTGCAAGATCCTGGGGTGGCGCTTATCGTTTCGAGCATCTCTCACGATGTAAGGATCGGATGATGACTCGAAGCCGAGAGACTCAGGACGATGAGCAGACTCTTTGAGACGCTTCCAGACTATCGATCTAGGAGGGATGGGCAAGGGTCCTCTCGAAAGGTATTCAAGGGACCGACAAGAGGTGTCGACGATGGAACGTCTAGAAAAAGAAGGAGACGGGTCGACCGGCCGATAGACGTCTGATCTGTTATTGATACCGGTGGCTAACCGAGGAAGGTTGGCTCCTGCCTCGGTGGCGATCCGTCGGAGGGAGTCTCTCTCAATCATTGGAGCAACATTCTGCTTCATGAGAGTGAGGAGTTGAAAGTCCTCCATTGAGATCTGGTACATCGCTTGGGGATTGGCGGCAGGTGAGACATGCGCTTTCCCTAGGCGTTGAGGAGTTACGTCGGCGAGCTGAGGAGACTACCGAGGTTGAACCTGAGCAGTGTGGTCGACTGATTGATGACTCCTCGAGTCTACAACCGATGACTGCTTAGGGCGTTGGCTCTTCGTATACCTACAACGCATTGAATGGGTCATAGGATGTTGAGCGTCTAGATGTATATTGCTTTTCCTTCGGCTGATCCACGGGTCGTGTTTTCGCCATTCTGATATAGAGATACAGACAGACGGATTGCTCAGGTAATAGGTGGTTGCTGCTTGACCAAAAGAGCTGGGAAGCTTGGAGGTCACAAGTTGATAGGGAAGGATCCCACAGATGGTGCCAAACCAATGGGAGAAAATTAAGGTCATCGTACGATCTCCCTCCAACAGTCGATTGAGGGTTGAGTTAGGATAGTGCTGGGCACTGGAGAGTGTTGAGCTATCGTCTGCTAAGCTATAGCACAGACACTGTTGAGTAGATAAAGGGATAGAGAGAAATAGAGTTGACATAGGATGTGGTGAAGAAGTTCGACCGAAGCTTATGTCTCCGAGCGGTAAGGCGCAATCTTTGAATCCATTAACTCTGAAAGAGCAGCTACTCTCGACAGGCCAAGGAGTTCTTATACAAGTAGACAAAGTGTGGAGTAGGCTTAACTAGAGTCTGATCACCAGAAGGCTCAGAGAGCTCTGAAAAATAGAAAGTAGAATTGAGAATAATAAAATTTTGGTCTGGATTATTTATAGGATCTGCTATTTATAGAGCTCTAGGAATATCTGGGGTTCTGATAAATACTCGAGGGGATTTAACGGGTCCTTGACAATCTTTGTGGTCCCCAGGCATGACCGACGGGTTCCACCGTCGTCTCCGTGAGCCCCAAGAAAGGATGGCGGATCCCACCGTCGTCTCCATGGGCCCAGGCAGGGCTAGCGGATCCCATTGTCTATTAGCCAGATTTTGCACCCACAACCGCTACAATGATTTTACTACAGCGGCTACAGTGAAATCACTATAACATCTATAGTGATTTCACCATGGCTGCTAAAAAATATGTTGCTATAGTAAAAATCATTGTAGCAAAGTACTCAATTTGATAACAATAGTACTAATTCAATTAAGTATTATTTGCATATATTTGAGTATCTTTGCTAAAGTGAAATAAATATAGTAGCTATAGTGACTTGGCTATGGCTGCTAAAAATACTTTGCTATGAGTGAAATTACTGTAGGGAAATAGCACTCAAGTTTAGTCGCAATAATACTCAATTCAACTGAGTATTATTTGTATAAATTTGAGTACTTTGCTACAGTGACTTACTGTAGGGAAGCCTTTTTAGCCGGCAAAGTGAATTTCACTGTAGTAGATATAATGAAATCACTATAGCAACCCGTGCATGGTACTCAAATATACAAAATAATACTCGATTCAACTGAGTATTATTTGCATAAAATGGAGTACTTTGCTACAGTGATTTCACTACAGAAATATCTTTTTAGCATCCACAATGACATTATGGGTTGCTACAATGATTTCACAGTAGCAACCTGTGCCACTATTTTCGTTTAAAAAAAAGGCCATATATCATTTACCATTATTTAATGTGGGAGGATGCCATAGGTATTTATAGTATTTAAAAAAAAACACGTTATCCATAATGGTTAAGGTCGAATCATTTGCAATCAAAACTATGGATAGATGATCAAGTTTTATACAATAATCATGTCGATGGATTTACTATAAATAGAAACTTAAAATGGGACTAAATATTATACACGTCCTGTTTTTTGGATCTAACACCAATTTCCTCTTAGAAAATTGAGGGATAGAAGACTTTGGATTTGAGGATAGGTGGGAGATGTACCTTTGCTGATTTGCTGGCTGGGTTCACAATTTCTGGATGAATGGAGACTGGAGAGTGCTGCCAAACCTGTGATGGTTTTGGGTGTTTGGGTTAGGTAATGAGATGCCCAGACTTCTGTCCTGGGTGGGTTGATTTTGGAGGCCTTCTCTTTGGGCACATCCTGCCTACCAATTACCATACAACCCCGGGGCCTACTGCAATTCAAGAGACATGAGATACGGCCCCAGCAAATGGGGGTAGTGGCCCCCAGCACTTAGAGGGTGCTGATAAGCTCTGAGGGCAGTGGGCCCTGCAATTGTATAGTATATAGGATGTGCTGAAAATCCCCTGTCCTAGGGATGCGAATCTCTCTCTAAAAAAAACACCCCTATTTATAGCAAGAAAAATGTGAGGTAGCCAACTAGTTTGCCAACTTTATGCGGCATCCCCCTAGGGTTCATCCAATGGGAGTTGTGATCTCCTCCAACTGGTCTGCCTGGTGGGTGGGCCTGGCGCACATCATAGTCGCATGTAGTCAGGTGGAGTACGATTTTCTTTCAGGTTGTATATTATCGTGCGGCTGTGATGCGTTCCGGATCCACCGACCGGACAAGATCTAAACTCATCCCACGGCCCCTAAAAAAAAATTCCCAGAGAAGCTGCCAGCACTCCCACATCACATGGAGTTGGCAATGTAGCATTACTCAGCTCGCAAATGGCTCCCTAGTTTGAGTAAAACGGGCTTGCCCCTCCTCTATCGCACATGAACCATGTGGCTCTCTCCTAGCCGCCCTAGGCAGTTGGGAAACGAAACATCCGACTATGGTCTCCTCCGTGGTTCATCCTTTCACTCGGTTCACCTGATCGAGGCCGAGCACAGATCACAGTCACACGATGATAAACAACCGAGAAGTGTATTGCATCCAGCCCCAACTGTGCCTCCATCGGATGGCTGAGATTTTCTCCACTTATCCGATTGAGTGAACTGAGGGAAACAACGAATTCGTAGAGTAGTGGAGCTCACGAGTTACCGATGGCGTCCGTTCAAATCACCAATGATATTCAAACTATCACCGATGACTTGTCGGACCAAACCAATGGGAGCCAAGGTAACGTCCATCCTGGATGAACAAAATCACACTCTCCTAACTTAGAGATGGCTCCAGGGCCGTACTGATGTGGCAGCTAGGAAGTAATCCCGACTAGGTGTGATTCATAGATCGGGTCCACTAGCATCATGCTCCCTAGCCGCCAAGTCAGGATGGCCAAGAAGCACTTCCCCAATGAAAAAAGCTCATAGCGCTGGCGCCCCGTCCTTTATTGATGGATGTGCCGCTCATCGACCCATCCAACCCATTACCTACGCCGCCACCTCCTTCCCTTCTTCTTCGTCTTTCTCCTACTATTCTCTCGTGACATATAGTCATTTTACAACAAATGACACTTACAATGTACTGAATTTTTATGAGGATGCTCACCTTACTTTAGCGGGCATCAAAATATGTTTTTCAAATTTATCGGTTAAAATGGATGGCCAATAAAGCCTCTAGCATATGATGCCCCTTGAAGTTTTAGAATGCAATAATTTTTTGTGGATGTTCTAAGATAAGACAATCATCCTCTTAAAAAAAATCAGCACATTCTGAAACTTCTAGTGTTACGGATTCACCATATGTCATAGGGTAGTCCCTAATACAATTATAGAAATGCCCATAGAGAGTACATACTCATCCACAGGATTATCGTCAAGCGATGATGCTTTACAAGCAAACTCGGGCCTGGGTATTGTTGCGGGAACGGATGAGGGTTGGGTCGGGTTTTGAGGCCCAGTATGTGAGTAGTATTCAGCCCAAGCCGAGTAGTATTCGTCGTTGATGTATTAGTTGTACTGGCGTATTTTACGCTTTTTACATAAAGAGAGGTATTCCTAGGGTTTGGAATGCGCATAAAGTGTACAATTTGATTTGGAATATGCATAGGGTATACAAATTTTCTTCTCAAGTTCAAGATTTTTATAATAAAAAAGCTCTTTAAACTTTTTTTTCTTGCAGGTAAATTGATGGTCGAGAAGGTCAAGAAAATACAAAGCATCTATAAATCAAAGAAACCACATGAATTGAATTCAAAGTAGCCGATAAAAGAAATTAATCTATCTATGACATTAAGATGTTGGCAGCAGATATCTCAAAGAAGCACAGTTCTGATTTTCTGAAAAAAAAAAAAGAAAAAGCAAGCAAATTTCCAGTTCAATCCTGTTTGGATCTATGATTCACAGAGCACAACAATCTTGAGTTCACCGAAAGAAAAAAAAGAAAAAAAGATGACTCCCTTCTCTTTTCGTTCTCCTTGTTCAAAGGGAATCAGATCTAAAAGAATGATTGTGCAATCGAATACATGTACACACAACTATGGAGCAAATTCAAAAGGAATGCCAGCCAATGAGGTAAGTACATCCATGCAGGCTTGTCACCAGAGTCATCCTAATTTGCCACAAGTGGCCGAACAAATGCCCGCCTCCACCAGACCTCGAATGCTGGCTGGATGTTGGGGCAATCGCCTCCCTTCTCCAGAAAACAATCGAACCATCTCAACAAGATGGTCTGCTGTTCCGCCATTGGCAACGTAAGAACCGTTTGGCACAGACCCTCCTCCACCACCTTCTTCTCGTAAGTCCTACGAGAATTCCTCATCCAATGGAAGTCCTCGTAGAGAGCTTCCAACCATGTCCGCAGCAGAGAGAGCCTTGCGTCTGTCCCCACCAAGATCTGTCGCTTCCCGAGTGCGACGCATAGCTGAGCGGTGATCTCGCTGATTTCACACCGGTGCATGCATGGGATCTTGGAATGGAGGGTCGCAAGCTCCGTTTGGTCCGCCCACAGCATCACAAACTCATCACCCATCTTATTGCTGGTCAGGATCTCAAGAAGCCATTGCACATTGCCAGCTATCCGTGCTATCTCTACCGTCAGGCCCCCCCGTTTGCTTGGGCTTCCATTATTGCTCACGGCCTCAGACAGGCAAAGATGAAGAGAGACAAGGCACTGGCGGCAGAGATGGTAAAGGGTTTCCCTAGAGACATCAAGCCTGGCGCCATGGCCAGTGCCTTGAGCTGTGTCCTCTCTGAGCAACCCAGACAATAAAGCCTTCATGCCTCGTCCAGCATTCTCGTCCTTGACTTGTATGATACCGGCCACAATCTGTAAGAAAATGGAATCAGCTTTATAGGGAGAAGCCGGTCCAACGGACACCCTATCCATAACCGCTGTCACTGATACATGAAGTTGAAGGCAGCGAATAGCAGCGATGACCTCCTTCTCCTCATCCTCTGTCCACGGAACAGCTTCTAGATATCCCAGACATGCATCAATTCCATCATCAAACATGTAAGACATTGATACCTGCACCATATCATTAATTCTACATTTAAATCTAATTATTCTGTAGTGTTATGCTCAAGAACTTAAAACTAGAAGATGGAAACAACAGTGGGTTCAGCATTTTAGAAGAGCATTTGGGTCAGGTTTGGTGAAGCCCTAGGAAGTTAGATATGTAAGTGCAAACCCATGGAAATTTATCTTCATTGTTTCGCCTAGGACCAATTTATCATCTCAAAGGTTGAACATGTAGAATAAAATTAAAGCGCAAAGTAATATAGAATGAAACCAGAGGTGCGGCAAAGATTTTATGGCCTCTCTACCATCTCAAAGGAAGCCAAAAAATGATAACTGACGAAGGAAACAAAAAAAACAGATCCGTTAATTGACCAAAATATGTTACAATATAGCACTAAAAGAACGAAAATGAGCACAAAAATATAACGCAATCCATAAGGAAACATCGTTCAATCCTAGTAACGAAAAATCTACTAGTAGGAAGCTGAAAGATCACCAGAGAAATGAAGAGACATCTACAACATCAAATCCAAGTACCCCTATCATGGGGAAAAAGTAGACAAATACCCCTTCTTGTTTTTTCTAGAAGTAGCAAAATACCTATCAATGTCATTCAAAATTGAAGAAAGAAGAATAATAACAAGCGTAGTCCCCCAACAAGGGCAAGAAGGATATGCAAAGATGAAATTGAAAAAAAAGTATACACGCAAAATAAACTTCTCTACAAGAGTCGATCTTGTACAAGAAAACAAATCTCCTAAAATAAAAAACAAAAATGACTGGCCAGTAGACCAAAACATATGTAGGATGGAAGTAGATGAGTCCTTTACTTTCTCTAAGCATAAAAAACAAACTCATTGCAGTGCTATCAAGGCGTCGCCTAGGAGATCGCCTAGGCGATTTTTGGACTAGTCGCCTAGGCCACAGCCTAGGCGGGCGTTCTGTATTAAAGGCATTTTAAAAAAGTTTTCTCTTTTTGTTTTGTCTTCTTTCCTATCTATTTATGATCCATATACTTAAATGAAATTTTCTGTCTTTCTTCTTACCTATCCATCTATAGGTTCTGATTTATAGTTTGTATCAAGTCTTTTTTTTTGTTTTACTACGGTTAATGTTATAATTTGATTGTGGGTTGTTCTCTTTGAATTTTCTTTCCATATGCATGTGATTTATCCCCTCTAGTGCTTTTATTCCTCCAAAGGGTTATACTAAATTTTTAGGGTTTGTTTATTGGGTAGATGACATTTCTCCAAAATCATGATTTCCATACTTCAAATCACATGTCCTGGTAGGCTAGTGAAAACATTAACAACGAAAAATGGAACTTATAAAATTTTCAAATCTAATTATTTAGGAAATTTTTTTTGAGGGTGAGTGGTAGTTTAAGAATGTAATAAGGTGAAATAAAGGAAGGAGAAACTAAAGAATAAAAAATAAGTTTTTTTTTCAAATTGACACCTACAAACTAGTCTAATTGTGTATTAACCCGTGGAAACCTTATATTTGTATATCAACCCTTCAAAACATACAACATTGTGCATATCCACCCATCCGGTTAGCTACCATCTCAAAAAGACGAATATACTCGAAATACTCCCTTGTTGACTGTTAGGTGTAAACATGGAGGGTTGCTAGACGAGCATGGAGGGGGGACCGGAGTGGAGTTAGGGTTAGGGTACTCACTGATAAGAATTGGAGTTAGCCGAGTACAAGTAAAGAGATCTATCCATTCATAAGTAAAAGGAAAAACATGAACGATGATTGCATTGATGATAGAGTAGGATCATGGGTCACAAACAATAATTCGATTGATGATGAAGAAAGAGAAATCTTGGTTCAGTTCTCCACCTTAATGACAAGAAAAATGATTGATCAAATTCTATTGAGTCTAACTCAGTGATCGTTTATCAAAGAATGGCTCTGTTTGTCAAATGATTGAACAACCGGGGATCAATTTACTTATGATACTTAGTTGGCATTCATAAAAAGTATCTAATGAATTATGAGTTCAATAGATACTGTTTAGCCAAAAGATGGATATTCCTTGCTCATTATCAAACACTTATTCACAAACCTCATGAGGGGCTGATAGTTTTCATTTCCCATCTAATAGAAAACCCTTTTCGATCCGGTTAGCCCTATCCCCTTTTAGGGGTATTTTAGTGATAGGTTCTATAGGAATTGGACTTCAAATACCTAGAGGCAAATCCTATGTTCCCTTCATTACGATATTTCCAAACAAGTTCTTGGATGAAAAATCTAAAGATTATCTTATTGGCGATATTGATATTGATAATAGTGACAATATCAATATTGATAACAATGACCATATTGATGATGACCTTGATATAAAGCTGCTAACTATGACGAATGTGCTAACTATGTATATGACACCGTAAATAAACCGATTTGGTATCACCCTTCAATTCTAATTAGCAAAAGCAATATCTCCTTTCATAATATGGAATCCAAACATTCATGATTTGTATGTGAATGAGTCTAATTGCTTATACCTCGGTCTAGAGAACTAACTTCCAGGAATTGTGACAGATGTTCCACTAGAAATATTCTTGTTATTGCATCGACTCATATTCCCCAAAATTTGGATCATGCTCTAATAGCTCGGAATAAATTAAATACACGCAATAAGATACAAAGGCTTCTTATTCCACAACAACGAAAGCACTTTTTTATTCTTTCATTTACTAGGGGATTTCACTTGGAAAAGAAAATGTTCAATACTAACATATTTGGGTCCATACCCATGGGTTTCAAACTTTCAATGCACGAGATCTTGTAGCACTTATCAATGAGGCCATATCAATTAGTATTACAAAGGAGAAATCAATTATAGAAACTAATACAATTAGATCAATACTTAACCAAGTAGTAAGTCAGTCTATAACTATGGGTAAAATGGTTATTTAGACCTCAGATTAGAAGCTCACCGTGGTTAAGTCACTTTATATTGATGGACAGTAACCAAGGTTTTAAATGTCGATTTCCATGCCGGTTTCAGTTAGTCAAAAAAAAAAAGAAATTTGTCAGATTTTGGTTAAATGTCGGTGGAAATTTTGTAGTTTTTAAGAAAATATTTTGGTGGAAATTCATCGGATTTTTGTCAAATTCGATCAATTCCAGTTCAAATGTCAGTAAAATATTATCTATTATGAAAAAAAATTGAAATCGAGGAAAAATGTAATTTCTCACTGATAAGATGAGCTTTGTTTTGTTAAAAAATATACAAAGTTTCAGTGAAATTATCTGGAAAAAAGACATAATGTTGGATTTCGATCAAAAGTCGGCAATTTTACATTTCGTTATGTCTGACGAAAATTTGGTACTATTAAACATTTGGTCAACTTCTATGTCGGACGAAAAAAAGACATATTTCAGTGATTTTGTAGGAAATTTGTCGACATTTGATTCCATGATAGTAACCAAGTGGTGAATATGCACAACTTTATATATTCATGGAGAGTCGGTATGCAAATAAGAGGTTTCCAGGGGTTAATATGCCATTAGACTAGTATGTAGAGGTTGATGTGCTAAAAAACCCAAAGAACAAATAGAGTGGGTTTAGTGCATTACATGGATACTTGAACACCTATGGAACACGATGAAAAGAACAAAATGAAATATATGAAAAACTAGACTTATACTTTAGAACTATTATTGCTACCTAAGAAAGTTGCAAAAAGACACCCAGTTTTTAACATTTTAGATACATGTAATGTCGCAACTCCAAATTTGGTATAGGGTTTAGGCTCCATTCAGATTCCAAACATGACAGTATCCTACCATATATAGTTCGACTGAAACTCTTCTAACTAGATTTCCCTCTTTTCTCACTTACCATGTGATGAATTCTAATGGGTACATTTTCCTAATATTACAAGATTTTATTGGGGCACTAATAACAAGAATCTTTTTTTCCCCTTATTTCTTAGTTTCCTCTATTTTCCAAGGGGCCCTAACCCACCCATAGAACCACATTCAAGGTTTACCGCTCTCCTAACACAAATCCTCATGAATCACAAATTATACAAGAAAAAGCATTCTTAGAACCTCTGTAACGTACCTGATAGAGAGAAAACCAAAGATAAAGATAAGAGGGCATGAAAGATACATAACCGCTTCGAGGGGGGTCAACCTCCTTAGAATAATTCGATAGACATTTCTCATTACCTTCTGCCGGATAACAATAGAGCTTATATAAAAGGCTTAAAAGCTCCATACTCATCTGATACCACCCAACAGGATTTACCACACTACAAATAGGATAACGACAAAATAAAACTCCCTAATAGTAGAAACCCACTAATAGCAGACTCTAATAGTAAATAAAGCTTATCTCCTTAAGGCCTAAAGTTTATCCTCTAGGGAAAACGTTCAGGGGCTGTGTGCTCCCATGCAACAGCACACGTCACATACTTCCCCCCCTCACGAAACCTTGTTCTCAAGGTTTGAATCTGGAAATTTCTCCTTAAGTTTGTGGTAGCTCTCCCAGCTTGCATCTGCCTCTTCGTACTCGTGCCACTTGACACTTCACAAGCACACCGGTTATCACTAAGTTGAAAATCGCTATTGAGACCACTTAATAAGCAACTGAGCATGTAACATTCAGTCAGCCCCTGTGTACGGTTGGAGAGGATTTCAAACTGACTTTGATATACCTCAATCGAAGTCTTCCCAAAGCTTGGTGAGGATTGAGATTGGATCATCAGAAGCATGCGGCCTGAACCAAGTCTCAAGAGCCTCAACAAAGGCACCCGACTTGTTAAAGCTCTTATGTTCTCCATCCACTGACGAACCCGTAGAGCCACCTGGTGGGCTCATTCCAATCGAACTTTGAAAGTCCAGATGGGGGGCCCTTGTTTGGATTTCTCAAAGGCATTGGAATGAGGATTGTCGTTGGACGATTCCCCAATGCATTGACGAACCATCATGCCCTCATTTTTGCGATAGCTTAAGGCAAGAATATTCATCTGCTGCATTGGTCAGTTGAGAACTCATTGTAGGGATTCTTGTGCCTCCTTGAGTTGAGCCATTGATTCTGCCATTTACAACACGCGGGGCCTCAGCCATCGTAGGATCTATACTCTGATACCAAATGTAACATACCTGATAAAGAGAGAGATCACCAAAGATAAAGAAAGAGGGGAGAAGAGATATAGAGCCGTTTCAAGGGGGTCAACCTCCTTGGAATAATTCGATAGACAACTTTCATTACCTTCTTCGAGATTACAATATAGCTTATCTAAAAGCTTCATACTCATCTGACACCACCCAACAGGATATACCACACAACCAATAAGATAACCACCAAATAAAACTCCCTAATAATAGAAACCCAGTAACAACAGATTCTAATAGTAAACAAAGCTTATCTCCTAAGGACTCAAGTTTATCTCCAAGGGACACTGTGCACGAGCTGTTGTGCTCCCATGCAACAACACAAGTCACAACCAAGCCTTTGTTTATACTTTAAAGAGTACAATCATAATTTCCTTTCATCCTCTCAGATAGAGCATTTGGCATTGTTTTCAATGCTTATTTAATCTAAACATTCAAACACAGCAGCACCAATTAATACCTCAAAAGAATACATCCTTTCAAATGAGGTAGGACCAATGAACTACAAAAATCCCAACAAGGTTTTAAATTTTGGTTTCATGTCAGGTTTCGGTCTAAGCATAAACCAAAATTTCGGCCGAAATTGAATGAAATTTGAAAATTTTAAGTCAAGTTTTGAAACCAAGATTGATCGAAATGTATAGTTCCAGCTCCAGTTCCAAAAGTTGAAACCGAAATTGAACAAAATTTCAACCGAAATTGGGTTTCGGACCTCATTTCGTTTCGGTCCTAGCCGAAACCAAAATAATTCACCAAAAATTTCATAATTTCGATCAAAATTTGAAACCATGCATCCCAAAAATTCGTAATAAAGGTGGAGTCAAATAATAAGTTGGTTATCACATAAACTAGGAGTGGACATGGTCGGGTTGGTCGGGTTTGGAGGTCTGACCATGTCTGGACCAAGTTGCATCACCTATGCCCGAATTGCCCGAGGAACTAGTAGAGGGTTTGCTTGTGTTTGGACAATGAAAGTTCATCGGGTTCCTCGAGTTACCTAGATTCAGTTAATCTGGTTGGTTGGTCAAAGATAGTTTGAACCAAGGTTCGTAATCTCTATTTCGGTCGAAATTTCGACCCTCTAGATATGGAAATATTTCGTGAAAATATTTTGACAGTGTGAAAATATTGTGATCCTATAGAAATGGTGAAAATATTGATTTTTTAATGAAACTCTGGATAATCATAAACCAGGTATATATACACACTTTGGAACACTCATATAGTATTTGTACCCTATCTAGGAGTGTAGAGCTTCACATAGCATGTATTCTACGCATTTGAATCTGTAAGTCTTGTGCAATCTTGTTTGGTCATATTTTGATCTATATTTTTCTAATGGTTTTTGATTTTTTTTTTTGTGGATAAAAATGTTTTCAAAATAAAGATTAGTTGATTGTTAAAATAATCCTTCAAACGATTTTGAAAACAGACTTAAAACAAGAAAGTTGTACAAGTTTGAAATCATACAATTGGTGCAAAAATTATGCTGAAATGTGAAACACTGTTTTTTTTACTAAGTCTGGAAAAAAGAGTTTTTATATATAAAAGTTTTTATTCATTCAAAATATATTTTGACGGACCATGATTTTCTAAATATACTTGTAGTTCTACATCTTGTGGAATTTTTCGAACTAAAAAGGAGTTGATTTAACCACTTTTCTCAACATGCGAATTTTATAAAAAACTAAAAAAATGGTTTTCTCCTACTAAAACTGAAAGTATACTTTTTGATTCCTTTGGTTTTTGATTTTTTTGATATTTTAATTGAAATCAAATGGGGGGGGGTATTTACTTATTTACTTAAATGTTATTATATGTAAATAAGCTGCTAAGAACCAGGCCCCCAGGCCCCTTTTTTAATTAGGCAATACCAAATTTTAGTGCCATAATATCGAAATTTCTCAAAAATTTTTAAAATTTCCCGAAATTTCAACAATATTTCCATGAATCCGTGTCTTCTGGCGCAACATATCACGATATTTCACGTCGACGAATATATCATGCGAAATATCACAATATATCGCGATATATTTGTGATTTTTGTACCGTCCGAGATAGCTATGGGAATTTCGTGTCGAGATTTTGGAAAACCGAGATATTTCACAAACTTTCGTGAAATATCTTGATTTTTAGTACATTGGTTTGAACAAACATAAAACTGTCATTAAGTAATTTCTTCCAAATAAGATTATTTTCCAACTTGCTTAAGCCTTAGGCTTCCCAAAAAAAATGATTGGTTTCCAACCTACTTAAGCCTTAGGCTTCCCAAAAAAAATGATTGGTTTCCAACTTGCTTAAGATTGGTTTCCATTCTTTCCAAATTGCTTAAGCAACGGGTTTCCTACTTCCATAAAATCGTCACAATATATATATATATATATATATATATATATATATATATATATATATATATATATATATATATATATATGTTCCTCGGGTTGATCATATGGCTGATCATGATTGCCTAAATTCGAATTCGGGCCAAAAAAATTTGTCCATGCCCATCCAAATTCCTAAATATTATTGTCCGTGATTGTCCAAATTCAGAATTTGATCGGGGGTCTGGACCATGTCCTAGCCCTAATATAAACTACCTATAGACGTAGGGAAGCCTCCATTGTCGTTTCAAGATTTCCATCGTATACATTTTCCCCTCAAATAGTACTCCAAAGTCCAAACAAAGGATTGTATCCTTAGAGGGCATCATTAGGTTCTGAACCTACTAAGTCCACCACTTTCTACAGGAGAAAATTCCTAAAAGGAACTAACTTAAAGGGCCCTTGACCTTGAGGTTCCCACCTCCTTTGTTTGAGATTACCGTTTCCTCTATCAAACATAACTCATTGACTGACAAGTGCCTTGCTATCAAAACGAACAGAGCAAAACCCTAAAAAGAGGCCATGAGAATTAATTATGATTCTATGACCACATTGGCATCAAAAAGAACCGAGCAAAAGCTGCAAAACCCTAACAAGAAGTAAGGAGGGAGGGGGTAAGGTTACCTTGAGCAATCCAAGAACCTTTCGGACCTCCTCCCCAGCCAGTCGCCGCCTCAGATTTTCGCAGTACATCATGATGACGACCTCCACGGACGTCTCCACATCATCGCACTCGTTGATATTCACCACAATGGGGGAGCCGGCGCCGCAGGTGTGCCTCTTTAGCTTCTTGGTGAAGTACCGGCTCCGGCCGGTGAGCACCCTGACGTGGGCTCTTATCGAGATCCTCAGCCCGTCGCTGGAGCTGAGGAAGATCTCAACATCTCCGGGCCCCATGTTGGGGACGCATCCTTCCTCGAACTGGGCGATCCGGTCCTGTATTCGGAGGCGCTTCTGGCGGTGGGGATCGGCGGGGGGCGGCGGCGTGGAGAGGTATTCTTTGGGGATCTTTTTTCTGGGAGGTAATGCTTGGGCGATCTTGTCGGGGGTGGAGGGGGCTAGAGAGGGGATGGAAGGTGGTGAGGCGTGGTTGGCGGCCGCGCTGGAAGGCGGGGAGGAGGACGAGGGATCCCTGAGGGAGGACTTGGCGGCGGAGTCAGGTGTGGAGGCGGCCGAAGAGGGGATGGAGTCAGTAAGTTCTCCCCTTCCCCATTTCTCGGCTTCGTCCGCCATCAGAGAGAGAGAGAGAGAGAGAGAGGGAGAGATGGCGCGAGGTAGAGGGAACGGTGGGACCCTGGGAGGGTTTACAATATAAATAAGGGTAAATTAGGCTAAAACCCTTTTAACCGGACTGCCTTTAGCTAAAACCCGTGTGTAACATGAACATTAGCTAAAACCTAAAATTTTAACACCGTTAAGAATGACGTTATTCCATATGTATAGAAGACCCGACAATTTTTTTTTTATTATAATTGCTCGTAGAATAAAAATTGCTGACGTGTCTCAATAAAATTATCAAAATATCCTAATTTTGTTATGCAAATTTTTTAAAACATGCGCGTCCTCGATGGATTCCAGGGCCCCATGTATGTCGGCACCGACTGCCTCTTCCGCCGCTACGCCCTCTATGGCTTCACCCCACCCCTCATTAACGAGTACCTCGGGTGTTTAGGCCAGCACAAGTATATATTATTTTCTCTCACTACAAATAAATTCTCTTTGGAGGATATATCTTTTCTCTACAATATATTATAATAATATTCTCTCCATGTAGCATTTTCTTTTTTTTTTAGAGAATCTTGCTCAGAGAATGAGGGGGGTGGGGGGGGGTGGGTTCGGCCTAGACCCCTACCAGTTTATTAAAGAACAAACTATTACAAACTAAGAAAAAAAAAAAAACTAAAATGCAGAGCTAAACAGAGAAGCCAAGCGATCCTTCACTTCACTCTAAAGAGTAGTCCCCCAAGTCAATAGCAAGGACATACTTCACTCGACAGTGGAGTTCATCAACAGAATCCTCCGTAACTTTTTTTTTGGTAGGAGAATCCTCCGTAACATTGAAGACTCTATTATTGCATTCCGTCCAGATAGCCCAACACATTACAACCACCAGAAGATCCCATGAAAACCTGAGCTTCTTAGGAATATGTTTCCTGCGCCATCTGGGCCACATCAATTTCAGAGTCATCGGTCGACCACCAATCACTAGCATTTTCTTACTGTAGCATTCTCTCTGCCCCATTATCTCTTTATAATATTCACTCACTACAAAATGTGCACTCGCTCAACCTTCTCAATCTTCGAACCCGGGTTTGTTGGGAGGCCCGCTCCTCGCATGGGTCTTCTCCACCTTGTACTTTTGTCTCTAAAAGCTTAAAAATACAAAATTTTGGATTCTAACTGATTTTTAAAATTTTTATAATAACTGTATAAATAGATAATTGAAATGTGCCCACCAAATATGTTTAATAAAAAAAAGTTAATATTCTATTTCTTAAAAGAAGTGTGCAACCAAATTGATCCTATAGATTTTTAACTCATATTCACTTACTCTAGGGGATTAATTTAGGCTATTTCTTCGTAAAGCCATATATATATATATATATATATATATATATATATATATATATATATATATATATATATATATATATATATATATATATATATATATATATATATATATATATATATATATATATATATATATATACACACACACACACACACACATATACTAAAATTGAAGCCTCTCTCCCGTGTTGTGACACGTGGTAGTCTTTTAAAGAGCTAAAATTCTTCTTTCGTGTTCATACACGGTTCTTTTTTTAATCCATTTAAAAACCTACCATCAAGATTATAAATTTTCATTCAATGACATTTAATTGTCATTTGATGTTAATCTCTCTCTCTCTCTCTCTCTCTCTCTCTCTCTCTCTAACAAGAGAATCACACTCACTTCATATTTTACACTACTTCGAAAAGTTGCGATGTCATCTTTGCCAAATGGCATGCATCAAGCATATTTGGGCATTGCTTGGGTTTCTTACTAGTTATTACTAAGCCTTGTTCCAACTAATTGATGTTGTTAGTATGTATATTATAGGTTACACGTGGCTACACACTAGGTCACACACGGCTACACGCTAGGTTACTTATGGCTTTACGCATCCTTGTATATTTATATGTAGCTACAGCCTAATGCATATGGTGAGTGGTTCTCCCAAATCTTCCTCTCTCGTAGCATGGTATCAGAGCCACCGAGATCGCCCCCTACTGCGCGATCCTCCCCCCTTTTGCTGCGCGATCCCGATCGTCCCCTGTTGTGCATTTTTCCCACTGTTGCACGTTTTCCCCCTTGCTGCGATCACCCGCCCCCTGCTGCATGATCCTCCCCCCTTTTGCTGTGATCGCGCGGCCCCCTGCTGCGCGATCCTCCCCCCTTTGCGGTGATCGCCGGCCCCCTGCTGCGTGATCCTCCCCCCTTGTTGCACGTTTCTTTCCCCTTCTGATCCCGACCCCCCTGCAAGCCCCTGCATCCCTTGTGATCTCGATCCCCCCTTTGCACACCCTTGTGATCTCCCCAAAGGTTGTGTGGGCGAGTGGGTGTGTGGGTGGGTGGGTGTTTTTTTATGTATGGGTGGGTGGGTAGGTGCATGTGTGCGTGTGTGTGCATGGGTGTGTGTGTGTAGGTGTATATGGATGGGTGGGTGAGTGGGTGTAGATGGGTGAATGGGTATATAGGGTTGGTGTGTGTGAGGTCTTCGGTGGGTGGGTATGTGTTCGCGGGTTTTTGGGTGGGTATGTGTTGGTTCGTATGTTTTGGTGGGTGGGTGGGTTTGTGGGTGGGTCGGTATGTTTATGTGTGGGTGTGTGTGTGTGGGTGAGATGGTGGGTGTGCAAGTGCACGTGAGTGGATATGGATGAGTAGGTATGCATTGGTGAGGGGGGTGGGTGGGTAGGCATGAATATATATATGAGTGGGTGGGGTTGTGTGTGTGCGTATGTGCGTGGGTGGGTGGTTTTATGTGCAGGGGGTGGGTGGGTTGTAGGTGTGTGACGACCAAGATCCAATAGTCAAGAGCCAAGACTCCTGAGACTGTGATGCCAAGATGGATGAGGTGAGGCCACCAAGTTAGTCCCACATGGCCTGAAAAGAAGGAGATCCTGAGCTACTTATATAATTTTCTCTCCCAAATATAGAAGACGCGTTTTAAAAACGTACTTCGCTATGGATTTTGTAAGAACTCAATAGTTAAGCGTGCTCGGGCGATAGTAGTACTAGGATGGGTGGCCCCCCTGGGAAGTTCTCATACGGGCATGGGCAAAGCAGATAATTTTTTATATGATTGGGGCGGATATTACAAAATGGTATTATAGCCGGTTCTCCTCGCAATGTGAGGGTCTAACCCTACACGTGTACGTGTAGCCCGTAAGGGGGATAGATTGTGATGACCAAGATCAAATAGTCAAGGCCAAGATTCCTGAGGCTGTGATACCAAGATATATGAGGTAAGGTAAAGTATTCAAGACCACTGAATTAGTCCCACATGTTCTGGAGACAAGGGCAAAGCAGATAATTTTTTATATGATTGGGGCGAATATTACAAAATGGTATTATAGCCGGTTCTCCTCGCAATGTGAGGGTCTAACCCTACACGTGTACGTGTAGCCCTTAAGGGGGATAGATTGTGATGACCAAGATCAAATAGTCAAGGCCAAGATTCCTGAGGCTGTGATACCAGGATAGATGAGGTAAGGTAAGGTATTCAAGACCACTGAATTAGTCCCATATGTTCTGGAGAGAAGGAGATCATGAGGTACTTATATAATTTTTCCTCCTAAATATAGAAGAGGTGTTTTAAACTGTGCATCGCTATGGATTTCATAAGAGCTCGGTAGTTAAGCGTGCTCGAGCGAGAGTAGTACCAGGATGGGTGACTCCCCTAGGAAGTCCTCGTACGGGTATGATAAAAGCGGATAATTTTTTATGTGTTTATGGCGGATGTTAAGGGGTGGGTGTGTTGGTGTACGTTGATATATGGGGTAGGTAGGCTTGTGCGTGGGTGGGGGGTATGTTTATATGAGTGGATGGGTGGGTGGGTGGGTGGGTGTGTGAGGGGGTATGTGATGGTGCGCGTAGGTGGGTGCATGGGTGTGTGAGGGTGTGGGTGGATGGGTGGTTAGGTATTTGTGTGGGGTGGGGTATGTATTTGTATGGATGGGTGTACGTGGGGTAGGTGGGTAGATGGTTGGGTAGGTGGGTTTGTATGCATGTTGGTTGGTTGGTGGGTGTCCGAGGGTACACATGGGTGGGTATGCGAGGGTGTGTATGTGTGGGTAGATATATGTGTGCGTAGGGGCGTGGGTGGGTGTATGCGTAGATGGGTACGTATGTATGGGTGGGTTGTTGAGTGTGTGTGTGTGTGTGTGTATGGGAGGGTAGGTTGGTGTGCATGGTTGGGTGGGTATGTGTATGTTTGCGTGAGTGGATGTGTGGGTATGTGTGTATACATGGGTGCGTGGGTGTGCGTGAGATGATGGGTAGTGGGTGTATGTGTGTGGGTGGGTGGGGGTATTATGTGTGGGTTAGTGGGCGTTGGTGGATGTGTGTGTGTGTGTATGCGTGTGTGAGTGGGTGGATGGGTGTGTGTGTGTGTGTGCCCGCTCATGGGTGGGTATGTGTGCGTGGGTGGGTATGTATGAATAGTTGCGTGGGTGGGTGGGTGTGCATGTATTGGTTGGTGGGGGGGTGTATGCATGGGTGGGTAGGTGGGTGGGGGGGGTGTGGGTGGGGGGGTTTGTATGTATATATGTGGGGTGGTTGGCTAGCTAGTATGTGTGTGGGTGGGGGTGTGCGTGTGTGAGTCGGTGGTTGTGCGAGAGTGAGCATGGGTTGGTGGGTGGGTGTGCGTGGGTAGGTGGGTTTGTGTATGTCGGTGGATGGGTGGGTATATATGTGTGGGGTGTGTGTGTGTGTGGGTGCGTGGCTGGGTGGATAGGTATGTGTATGGGTTTGTGGGTGGGTGGGTGGCTGAGCATGTGGGGCGAGAGAGCGGGGGGGGTGTATATGTGTGTATGCGTGTTTGGATGGGTAGGTATGTCTGTGTGGGTGGGTGGGGGGGTATGCGTGGGTGTATGTGGGTAGGTAGATGTACGTGGGTGGATATATTTGTGTGTGTGTGTAGATGGGTGGGTGAGTATGTGTATGGATGAGTGGGTGTGCATGGGTTTAGATGGGTGCGTGGGTGGGTATGTGCGTGAGTGCGCATAGGCGTAGGTGGGTTGGTGTAGTTGGGTACGGGTGTGTTGGGGGGGTGGGGGGGGGGGGTGCATGGGGCAGATAAGGCTGAGTGGGTATGGGAGTGTAGGTGGGTGGGTGGCATAGTCGGTGTGGGTGGTGGGTGCGCACGTGCATGGGTGCACGGGGATGTGGGTGGTGGTGGGGTGTGTGTATGTGTTTGGATGGGTAGGTATGTCTGTGTGGGTGCGTATGCGTGGGTGTATGTGGGTTGGTAGATGTACGTGGGTGGATATGTTTGTGTGTGTGTAGATGGGTGGGTAAGTATGTGTATGGATGAGTGGGTGCGCATGGGTTTACATGGGTGCGTGGGTGGGTATGTGCGTGAGTGCGCGTAGGGGTAGACGGGCGGGTGTGGTTGCGTACGGGTGGTTGGGGGTGCACGGGGGAGATAAGGCTGGGTGGGTATGGGAGTATGGGAAGGTTGGTGGCGTAGTTGGTGTGGGTGGTGGGTGCGCATGTGCATGGGTGCACGGGGGAGAGGAGTATAGGTCTATGTGTGTGTGTGTGTGTGTGTGTGTGTGTGTGTGTGTGTGTGTGTGTGTGTGTGGTGGGGGGGGGGGGGGGGGGGGGTGTGGTTGGTGTCGGTATTGGGGTGTGGGTGGGTGGGTATGCGTAGTGGGATTGGAGCGTGGGTGAGGGTGCACGTGAGTGCGTGGCTATGTGTATATGGGTGAGTGGGTGTGCATGGGTGGATGGATTGTAATGACCAAGATCCAATAACAAATAGCCAAGATTCCTGAGACTGTGATGCCAAGATGGATAAGATGAGGTGAGGTATCTAAGGCCACGAGTTAGCCCCATATCGCTTGGAGAGAAGGAGATCATGAGCTACCTATATAATTTTCCCTCCCATATATAAAAGGTGCATTTTTAAACCATGCGCCGCTACGGCTTTTGTAAGAACTCCGTAGTTAAGCGTGCTCGGGCGAGAGTAGTACTAGGATGGGTGACCTCCCAGGAAGTCCTCGTAAGGGCATAGGCAAAACAGACAATATTTTTTGTGTTTGGGGAGGATGTTACAGGCGTGGGTGGGGTGGTCGGTGTCAGTATGGGGGTGTGGGTGCACATGGGTGCGTGTTGGTGCGTGTGTGTACGTGGCACAGATGCCAGTGCATTTTAATGGCCCCCTAGCGCTGGGAGCTCCTAAGGCTAAAAAAAGTGACCACTTGGGATAGGAACTTATGTGTGTGTGTGTGTGTGTGTGGGGGGGGGGGGGGGGGGGGGGGGGGAAGCGAAGGGCGATCTCAAACCGACTCCCATTAAGGTTCTCTTATGACTTTTGGGGATTTTATAATGTGTTTTAAAAATACTAAAAGGGTTGAATTGAAATAAAATAACATGGGAACTACTCGTTGGGAACTCCCAGCGCTATGCTAACTATGGCTAGATGCTAGGAGCTCCCAGTGCCATGTTGGAGCAACGTCATGCAATGGAATCGATTGGAGGTGGATTTCACACTTGGAGCGGCCTTAGGAGCCTATTGGAGATGCTCATATAGCCAAGGCAAGGGATGCTCTTCCTCCTCCCTATAAAAGTAATCGGACAACCCACATACACGGGGTCTGAACTCTACTCCATCACTGGCTTTCGCTTCTTTCCTCTCCCCTCTCATACTCGAAGTTTCCCTGGCCCCTCAAAGGGTGCCCTTTACTTGCAAAACTTTAGTTTGATCAATCCCAACGATGTCACCTCACTATCAATCAATTGGGTTAGTCGGCATGATCTTTGTAGAGGTTTTTCCCAAACTGACCATCAGGTTTGTCGTATTGCTCAAACTAAGTACAGAGCCCAAAAACAATACTTTTTATGACCACCAAAAAAATTTCAGATAAAAATACCCTTAATAGCGAATCACTTATTCTTTCGTGAAACCAGTAGAGTCCTAAATGCAAATTTTATGTTTGGTTACATTTTGTTTACGTTTTATTTACATTTCGCCAAAATCTCGACAGAACCTCTTCATCATTGGACCCTCTTCAGAACCCTGTCGGAACCTCGCCGGAACCTCTTCATCGTCGAAACCTCGTCGGAACCTCTTCATCGTTGGAACCTTGCTGAAACCTCACCGAAACATCTTCATCGCTGGAACCTCGCCGAAACTTGTTCATCGATGTAAACCTGACGTAACCCGATGTAACCCAATGTAAACCCGCTACCAAAACCTCGCTGGAACCTCTTCATTGACGTAACCCGACGTAAACCTGACGTAACCCGACATAAAATTACCCAACCAATGTTTTTACAACTGTTAAGGAACACGCGATCTAGTGT
>OX393551.1:54597662-54655162 GCA_947650365.1 Chamaelirium japonicum | reverse complement strand
TTCACGTGCTAGCAGAAAATTACGAAGACAACTCATTGGTTAAATTTTAATTTATGGATATGATCATTTTTTTAAAAAAACTTATGATCACGTGCATGAAGATATCTAGAATGTGTAATTTCTATTTGGAGCACTCCCTTTCAAGAATAGGGGGGCAGCGGTGTTGGTGGCCCGCGACGCGTTTGCCTGACATGACGGGTTGGCCCGCCGGAGGCGTCTCTCTCTCTCTCTCTCTCTCTCTCTCTCTCTCTCAGAGCGAGAGGAACATAGAGAGTACCTTTAAAAAAAAAGAGGGGGGGGAGAGCAAAGAGGAGCCAAGAGAGAGAAAGGGGGGGGGGGAGATTACGAGGGGGGATAGAGAGAGATTAACGGGGGAAGTATCGCCAAATGCGGCCTTCCGACGGCACTCCAGTGGGGGCAGACGGTGACGGTGGCGATGGTGACCGTGGCTGCCGGAGGCGGCGAGGGAGTGTTGACTGAGTGCGGCGGCGACGACGACGACGACGATCGTGGCCATTGGAGGTGGCGGGTTAGTGCTGCCGAAGGTGGCGGTGTGCTGACAGGCACATGTGCATTACTAGTGTGTGTGTGTATATAGGATACGGGGTATAGGCTGGTGGCCTATTTTGACAAAATGGGCAGCTGCCCATTTGACACCCCTAGGACTCTTAGATTGTGCACCTTACCTTAGCACACCCACAAAAAATCAACACATTCTAAAATTTTTAGGGGCATCAAATGTTATATTTTAGAGTAACGGTTACAATGGGCATCTCTCTCTTTCTCAGAGCGAGAGGAGTATAGAGTACCTTTAAAAAAAAATGAGTGGGTGGAGCAGAGAGTGTTTGCAGAGATGGGGGGAGAGAGCAGAGAGGGAGCAAAGAGAGAGAAAGGGGAGGTGGAGATTACGAAGGGGGATGGAGAGAGATTAATGGGGGAAGTATCACCAAATGCGGCCTTCCGGCGGCACTCTGGTGGGGGGAGACGGTGGCGGTGGCGATGCTGACCGTGGTTGCCGGAGGCGGCGAGGGAGTGTTGCCTGAGTGCGGCGGCGACGATGATGACGATCGAGGCCGTTGGAGGTGGTGGGTTAGTGCTGTTGAAGGCGGTGGTGTGTTGACAGGCACACGTGCATTACTAGAGAGAGAGAGAGTAGTGATACATTGCGGTCGGTAACGTGTGGCCTTAACGTGCGGCACCCCCTTTCGGGGTATTTTTGGAATTTTTTTTGGGGATTGATCACCCACCCTTGGATAGCACACACAAAAAATTTCAGCTCGATCCAAGACCTGTAGGCCGTCCAAATGTGTTGATCAAAATGACGACAAAAATGAACGACCGATAAAAGTCGATCACATTTGGACGGCCTACAGGTCTTGGATCGAGCTGAAATTTTTTGTGTGTGCTATCCAAGGGTGGGTGATCAATCCCCAAAAAAAAATTCCAAAAATACCCCGGAAGGGGGTGGCCGCACGTTAAGGTCGCACGTTACCGGCCGCAATGTATTACTACTATATATATATATATATATATATATATATATATATATATATATATATATATATATATATAGGATACGGGGTATAGGCTGGCGGCCTATTTCGATGAAATGGGCAGCTGCCCATTTGACACCCCTAGGACTCTTAGAATGTGCTGATTTTTTTGAGCATATGCACCTTACCTTATATAGCACACCCACAAAAAATCAGCACATTATAAAACTTTTAGGGGCATCAAATGTTATATAGAGTAATGGTTACAATGGGTGTTCGATAAAACTTCTAACATTTGATGCCCTTAAGAGTTTTAGAATGTGTTGATTTTTTATGGGTGTTCTATTTAAGATAAAGTGCTTATGCTCACAAAAAACAGCATATTCTAAAACTCCTAAGGGCTTCAAATGGGTGGCTGCCTATTTCACCAAAATAGGCTGGTAGCTCATTTTCTGTTTCCTCTCTCTCTCTCTCTCTCTCTATATATATATATATATATATATATATATATATATATATATATATATATATATATATATATGAAAATAGGTTCCTATGACATGTCATGGGAGTACCCTATGACATATGGTGAATTAGTAACCCTAGAATATTTAGAATGTTCTGATTTTTAATGAGGATGATAACCCTATCTTAAATAGGACACCCACAAAAAATCGGCACATTTTAAGGGCATCAAATATGCTTTTCAATTTAACGGTTAAAATGAATGGCCGATAAAACTTCTAGCATTTGATGCCCCAACAAGTTTTAGAATGCTTTGATTTTTTGTGGACATTCTATCTAAGGTAAGGTGATCACCCTCAAAAAAATTCAGCACATTCTAAACATTCTAGCATTACTAATTCATCATATGGCATAGGGTACTTCCTATGACATGTCATAGGAACCCAGCCCTCATATATAGTGTTCTAAAAAGCAGCCACTGCCCAGCCTAGGCCCTAGGCGCTCTAGAAAAGCGACCAAGCTCCCAGGCGGAGCTAGGCGGGGCAAGGCGCCGCCTTGACGGTCTAGGTGGTCGCCTAGGCGGGATCAAGCTGGCCAGGCGGGCTGGGCGGACTCAGACGGGCTCCTCAGCGATAGTCACTCTCTTGATCCGGCCTTCCTCAGCGGCAGTCCCTCTTTTGGATCCAGCTTTTCTCAACGGTGGCTCACCCTTTTTTAAAAACGAATTAAAAAAAAGCCAAAATGTCTAGGCGCCACTGTGGGCACCGAAATTAGCCCACGGGTCGAACCCGACCCACATATGCAAAATTGGCCCGCACACAATGGCCCGCATGCAAACTCGGCCCACACATAACGACCTTGCATGCGAACACGGCCCGCACACAACGGTCCGCATACGAGACGAACCTGGCTCGACGCAAACGGGCCTCACCGGACCCGTAACTCGAACACAAAAAGGGGCCCACCGGCCCCCCCTTCTTGGAAACCGTGCCCCTCCCTATGGGGAGGTGTGACCGGCCATAAAGGGAAAAAGAAGAAAAAAAAGAAAAAAGAAGAAAAATCCTAACCGTCTCGATGCGGGGGGAGGTGACGTGGACGTCTACGCAACCGTAGATCCGCGACGATCCCTCGATTCGAAGACAAGATGATGTCGTGTTGCCATGCAATCGGACGGTGCAAAGATGACAAGTTATCTTTAAAGATAAGTCATAACAAACCCATAACCATCCCCACAAGATAAGGAAAGAGATTAAGTTTGTTTCCCCCAAATAAGGAAACAATATTTTGTTGGTTATGGGAAGAGATATTGGATAAAACTAAAAAAATTGTAGCCATATCTCTCCCAACCTCCCCCCTTTGCCTATAAATAGAAGGGGTGGGGGAAGGCATGAAAGGTCCAGAAAGCTGAAGACGAAAAGGCTCTGCAAAAGGGGGCTCCAACGCTTGAAGACCAAAGGCTTCGCAAGAAACGAAAAGGCGCATCCCCAACAAGGCGGAGTCGACCATCGAAGTCCCTATCAAAGCGAAGGCCTTGCACTCGAAGATCAAAGCTTCGACTCCTCGCACAAAGAAGAAAGCTTGGAAAAGAAGGTCCGGAGTCGTCATCACCCCGACGTTTCCAACGATCTTCATCAACTTCGAAGACGCCACAAGCAAAGGCCGGAGAAGAAGATCGAAGCCGATAAAACCTCGTCGTCTTCAACAAAGGCATCGACTCCTCGCACGAAAAAGAAAGCTTGGAGAAGAAGGCCCGAAGCCGGTGCTACCCCCCGTCTTCATCAGCAAAAGCCGACGCTACAACCGTCGCACGAAGACCGGTGCTACACCACCGTCTTCACAAGAAGCCTTCAAGCCCGATCACGACAAAGAAGCCCGGAGAAGAAGAAAAGCCGAAGTAACGCCATAACCGCCGTTGCCGAAGCCCGCCAAGCCGAAAGAAGAACAAAGCCTTCAAGACATCGCCATCGCCGTTCAAGAAGAAAATCAACCCCATGCCAAAGCAACTCACGTGCCAAAGTCAAGCAACTACGATGGTCACGAGCAAAGCACCGCACGTTCTAACCGATACGACGTGAATTCCGGAAGAACTAAAGCATCGCAAGCCTCTACCCGTCTACGTTCAAGCGCTAGCGCCAAAGCAAAGCAAAAGCCAGAGCCACGCCAAATCAAAGACAGCTAAAAGCCAAAGCCAAAGTTGATGCCAGAAGTACGATCGATGCCACTAACCGACGATCAAAGACGCCGAGATCTAGCAAGAGCCGAGGGAGATACGAAGACCGAGGAGTGAAGCCCGCCGAGATCTAGCAAGAGCCGAGGGAGATACGAAGACCGAGGAGTGAAGCCAAAAACCCCCTAGTCGAGAAAGCGGGAAGCACGGAAGGGACAAAAGCAACGGCGAAGACTCCTTAGTCTCTCAAGAAACCCTCACTCTGTAAAGATCTCTGTCCTGGGCAACCCCTTCAGAGCTTTCACATGAAGTAACGTGGAGACGCGGATCAAAGGGACCCTCCAGAGGATCCCTCCCAAAATCTCCTGATCAAATATTCGTCGCACCCGACTCACCACCCTCGAGTCCCCATGTGGGGCCTTTGTAATCTTCGTGTGTTTGCAATAAAGACGACCCAAATCTTTTTTTGCGCGTACAGCTACCTAGGCCGCCTAAGCGCTAGGCGGGCCCCCACCACCCGATAGCGCCTAGTGCTTTTTAGAACTTTGTATATATATATATATATTAGTTTAAGTTGGTTATTAATTCTATTTTTGGATAAGAGCAAGGAATTTCTGATGGGGATAGAGCCCTGCTCGAAGGCCCTACACGATTTCCACAACTCGACACACTCTAGCGGCTTAATTAAAATAAAATTTGGATTTAATAATTCCAAAATAATATATTTTCGAAATAAAATATTAAGTTCGAAAAAAAATTATTATTTTTTTTCTGAAATTATTATTTTAATCCGAAAATACATGATTTTTGGAATTATTAAATATGGTAAATTTTAGAAATATTATTTAGTTAAGAATTAAGATTTAGGATAGATTTAGATCTTTCAGTTATGAAAAGCAATATCTTTATATTTTTGGTAGTTATTTTATGGTTTCTAGGAGACCAAGCAATGTAAGTCTACTTATAGGCCTCCGTTTGATGAATGAATGATACTTTTGATTGATGAAAAAAATATGATGGCTTACGGAACTCATTAGGGTTTCCTGTATTGGAATCCAATAGGGGTGGACTTTCCGAATCTGGTGGACTTCGGATCTTTCCCTCATCTCCTCTCCTCCCCTTATTCTCTCTCAAAACCCTAATTTAGAGATCGCGAACCCAGTGTAGTTAAGGCGAGCCGAGGCGCCCACCTGAGGCGAGAGGCGAGGCAAGGCAAGGGCGCTTCGCCTGGATTGAGGCGAGAGTAGGTATATAAGTTGGCTTAAGGCGCCCGCCTTACACCCTGAGGCGGTCAAGGCGCCCGCCTCATTTAATTGATGGTTTAGATTGAAGCCAAACTGAATCCTGTGAGTTTATAACCTCAGAGGATCCCGTGCCCTGTGATTCACTAGTCGGGCTGGGTGTAACGGACGGTTGTGATTCAATATTAACTTTAACCTATCTGATCTTATGAGTTTATAACCTCAGAGGATCCTGTGCCCTGTGTATTCAAATCTTCCAAGCGATTGAGCGAGATAAAAAAGAACTTGTGACGATCGAACAGGTTAGGAATTAAACTTTGGGGTCGCCTTCAGTGTTCGTCACGAAGTAAGTATATTGTTGCCCATCAAAACTCTCCTCTCAGTTTTATATTTTTATTCAGTTTTATAGTGTAATAACTCTTTATATGTTTACTTCACATCTTCAATTCATATTTTTTATTTTACTTACAAACATCCAGTCCTGGATCCTAAACTATATTATTTAGATTTTATAGTTTTTATGATGAGGATAATATATATTATAGAACTTTATGATGATGAGTTTTATTGATGTTTGATGGCGCATGCTATATGATTATGTAAATTTGTTTCAACTAATCATTATATATATATATATATATATATATATATATATATATATATATATATATATATATATATAGTTTTTTTGCACGCCTTATTTCAATCAGGCGCTTTTCTCGCCTCTCGCTTCAGGCGCCAGTAAGGTTGAGCGCCTTGAGTCCGCCTTGACTACACTGCACGAACCATCGACGATGGCTTCCCCTTGCGTCCTGCATCAGCTTGGTATCAGAGCGGGCTTCGACGGATTTCGCTTTTGTCGAACGATCCGCGACATCGGTGTCGTCGTTCGCGTTTGTCGCCACAAGCAACCCTCAAACATCTTCATCATCGTTCAGCCCTGATCCGCACATCCCGACCCCGACCGCTACCTCCCGTCGCCAATCGAGCCCACCACCACACTCGGCTTCGTTCAATCATGCCCAAGGTTTGAAATTTCCATTTCGGTCAATATTTCGACCTTCTGGAAAATGGAAATATTTCATGGAAATATTTCGACAGTGTGGAAATATTGTGATTTGATGGAAATGGTGGAAATATTGATTTTTTAATGGAATTTTTGAATGAAACTCTGGATAGTCATAAACCAAGTATAGATACACACTTTAGAACACTCAGATAATATTTGCACCCTATCTATGGGCTTAGAGCTTGATATAACATGTATTCTATACATATTGGGCTAATAACCAGTAAACTGGAAAATATAAACTTCATCAACTTCATATATTTACATATATTTACATTGTTTACATCATGAATAATACATCACTCTTCTTCACTCGTCCAAGTAATCTTTTCTTCGCTCGTCCAACTAAAGTCATCATTATCAGCCGCTCTTGATGCACCACTGTAGCTTCCGACTGACAGACTAGGTCCACTGCCACTGTTATCATGAATAAATTGCGTCGGCATCCTTTCTCTCTCAGCACGCTCCCGCTGGGTCCTTCTTGAATCTAAGACCGCCTGTCGATATTGCGCTCTCTCATCTTCTGTCTCAATATCTGGTGGGTACTCGACATCATCATGTGAACGACCCTTGGTTGATGGAGTGGTAGTATGTCTGGACTCCTCGATCCGTTTCTTCTTCGGATTTCTAGGGGTTCGAATCTGAACTCCTTTATATTCTCCACTCCTTAATAGAGTGCGCATGGTTACTCTGACTTCAAGAGGAGCCTTCAAGCACTCTGCGACATCGGGGAAGCAGCCAGCGAGGTGTTGCTTCAGCCGTGTAACACCTCCACTTCCGATTTGTTTGCCACAGTATGCACACTGTGACTTTTGCTTCTTTTCGTCCAAGGGAAACCCATACTGCCAACCTATGTCTTTTGAACTGGAATCCCTATACGGGGGAGGTTGGGAGGCCATCTGTAAATGAGAATAAATAATATTGATAAAGTTAAATAACAACTCTATACAATCTATTATTGTGAAATTCTAAGTAGGCAAGTAGCATATATTTCTTTACATGATATACAGCTACATCTCTTTCTAATATTTATAAGAATAAAGAAAGTGTAGATTAAGACGGAAAGAATCCAAATGATGCATCAAATATTTGACCGAAAATACAGACTAAATAGCCAAACGTACATAAGAAAGAATAATATATCAAAATATAAAGGAACATAAAATCTATTGCCAAAATGATCGACAGCCCGACTCATAATCATTTCTGGGATCTTGCCTCCGGTAGATCGATGCAAGGTATTCCGTGCAATAATGATGCCACGTCATATATCGATGATGCCACTCTGTAAACTCTCTCGCATACTGCTGATACTCCGGTGCCGATACACCAAATATCCAATCATCGGATACTGTGTATAAATAGTAATTGTGACATCTCCATCTGCATGGGGATATACAACTGCACTTTCAGTCGTCGGCTGATGATATCCATATGGCCCATATGGATATAGTTCGTATCTCTGAGGTTGAGAGGCATACGAATTTTCGCTTTGGTCAAGATATCCATATGGCTGGCCATGACTATAATATGGATCACTAGACTGGTCATGACTATAATATGGATCACTAGCTTGCCCCTGACCATAATTGTATCTGCCACTGCTCGTGCTCATCGCGTCAAATCGAGACAATAAAGAATCAACCTCATGGCTCCAATTGCTTCTGCCTTTTCTCTCGCGGTGCACCATGATCACTGTCATGAGTAGCATGATCGAAATGAGCCTCTGCAGTAAATGGGCTCAACGGTTTCTGTGATGCCGATGCACCTCGTGTGTCATACATTCCCTGACTAGCACTGCCCCCACCACCACTACCACCATAAGAAATATCAGCACCACCGTCACTACCACCATGACTATCATCGTCGTCGTCGTCATCGTTATCGCCGCTAGGAGTTTGCGTCTCCTTTTCGCCTATATCATCCCGCACATGGGAAGATAAATGAACAATATCAACACCCATCTCTGAGGCAAGTATGTGCTCGATCTTCCTGACGAGGTATCCATGGTTGGAGATCCTAACTCCTTAACCCACTGATACAGCGGATCCTCCTCTTCATCATCAGTAAAAATATCATTGAGATCGATCGGCGTCATATCTCTTTTCTCTCCTTCTCTCATATTCTTTATCATGAGCCTTAAGTTGTAATGGACCCGTACAAGCTTTTCCAACCTCTCATGCCCTAGCCTGTTTCTTCTCTTACTATGGATCAATCCAAATGTGCTCCAATTACGCTCACACCATGATAAGGATGCAGTCTGTGAAAGGACTCGAACAACAACTTTGCGTAGGCTAGGGGCTGAAGTGCCATAATTCACCCACCACTCGGCTGCATGAATAAGAATTTATGTTGATAATTAATTATGTTGATAATTACGCTCACACCCTAATTTATATTCACTATTAAAGTATTATACCTGGCTGCGAAAGAAGCCTCCCGCTTATTGCAGCCGGTGTTGCGAAGCTACCCATCGCATCTCTAAATATCTTCAACTGCATATGCATTTGAAGATTTAAGTTAACAGTCATGTTTTTGTCTTAATCTCCATTTTGAAAATTAGAGGTATTTACCTCACTAAGGCAGGTTGCTTGCTCCTGAGGATTTGATAACAACTTGGCTACCACTTCTTGAAGCTCCTGAATGAGATCATCACGTATTCCAAGATCTTGGGAATAATGATACATCGGATTTAGATAGAACGCTGCGAGATTAAATAATTTGCGTGGTTAAATGGTGTAAATTCATCAAACGTAAATGGTTTGATAAATGGAAGTGATTTTTACCAGCCTTTTGTAATGAATGTGCTAGTTGCTTTGTCCATCTTTTCTCAATAATACCCAAAATCCTGTCGGGATAACGAGCGGCTTTCTTTATAGCTTCTTTCATTAGATCAATAGCACGATGTAGATACCCTATGGTGGGTTTCTTATCCCCATCCACCATCCTCAGTACTTTCACAATAGCAGCTAAGACAGCGACAACTTCACGGACTTTAACCTAAAATATCGAACTCCCAACCATATCCTCGATATTTGTGGCAGCATATCGCCCATGGTATTGTATCCACTCGGGAGAAGTAAACATTGCCCTAAGTTGATCTTTCTTATCGAGCAAGCTCTGTAGTGCAACGTAGTTACTTGCAAATCTAGTGAGACCTGGTCTCACAATATCCCCCCCACACTTCTCTCTCATCATAGCAAGCACGAACGAGTGATTGTAGATATAATTCGTAATTAATCTTGTCTTCTTCATCAACTCTACCATGCTTTTTCTTTCCCCAATATCCTTAAGTATCATGTCTATACAATGAGCAGCGCAGGGGGTCCAGAATAAGTTATAGCCTTCTGTAACCATGAGTGCCTTACCGGCTTTCGTATATGCACTGCCATTGTCTGTGACAATCTGTACAACATACTCCTTCCCAACAGAATCTACTACTTCCTTCATTAAATTATACAAATATAAATGGTCTTTCACATATGCAGACGCATCAACTGATTTTAGAAAAATTGTTTGACCATCACTGCATGCCATAAAATTTATCAATGACATGCGTGTAGGACCTGTCCAGCCATCACACATGATGGTAACACCGTACTGTGGCTATTTTTTTTCAAAGAGTTCATGTATTCTTGGAGGTCCTCATCCTCTTGGTCAAGTAGGGGGTTCATCAACTCGTACGCACTTGGAGCTTTCACTTGTGGTCCATACCTACCAGCTTCATCAATCATTGTCTGGTAATAAGGATTATTGGCCATTGCATTAGGTGTCAAACCCCCGTAGTGTACAAACCGTGCAATAAACTTGTGCAGCTTATTCTTAATCCCCTTCTTATGTACTATCTGAGGAATTGTAGGTTAGTTTGTGTCTTGTCCTCTACAAGCATAAGGATCAAAAGTTGACTGTGAGCCTGACGTTGTAGACTTTGACCAAAACAAGCTGCTAATACCCTTTCCCCTTTTGGTAGTACCACTAGCTCCGGAACCATCTCCCGTCTCCCGTACAAATTGACCAAAATTTGGCCTCGTCTGTTCTAACCTCTCTCTTTGCTCCCTGTCCCACTCCTTAGCACGAGACATATTCCTTCCTAAGTTAAATGTTGGATCATCATCGTCAGAGATATCCTCTTCAATATGGATCGGGGCAGCTAGACTCTCCCTAAACTGCTCCTCAGTCCTCCGTTTCTCAAGTGTCTTATCCTTGCTTGCTTTCAAAGTCTCCCTCATAAGTTCTCTAACCTCTACGGGACACTTAACACATTTCTCTACATTAGGGAATCCTCCCGCTAAATGTTGCTTCAATCTTGATACCCCTCCACCCTTAAGAATCTTCTGACAGTAATTACATTGGGACTTGGACTTGTCATCACCAACAGCGACACCATGTTCCCACCCGATATCTTTTTTTTCCATTTCGCTGCAAATGAATAACATTTATACGATTTTATCAACCATGGTAACAATCAAGCACACAAATAATCTAAAAATTTATTGATTCAGCCTATTTCAACTTGACAGCTCCTAACTGTTTGAAGAGAACACCTAAGCCTCCAATCCGGTCTTATGAAACCAATTCGACCAGGTAAGCCCCCAGGTGAGTGGAGGGGTCATAATGGTCCCTCTTAAAAACCACTCTCCTAGAACAGAAACTGTCACCCTCTTAAGGGACAGGGCTAGCCTAGACATCGATTTGATCAAAGAGTGGAATTTGTTCAACTTTTGGTGTTCTTCGTTCTATTGAGCTCGAAATCCCTAGGGCCAATATCTACGCAAATAAGCAAATAGTCAAACACACCGTATGTTTTGGAACAAATTAGACAATTCTTATTTTTATGCGAATCAATTTTACGTTTTGATTTTATAATATATTTTTATGCGAATCAATTTTACTTTTAGAAATTGTTAGAATTTAGAATTAGGTATTGCTATCTTATTATGTCAAAATTCATTTATATGCAAAATTCCTAACGTATATTACTTTTTGCTATATTACTAATTTATATGCAAAATTGCTAATTGCTAATGTCAAAGAAAAATAACATTATTTGAAAAAAATTACCTACACTTATTTGCACTCCGAACACTCCGAAATCTCAGACCTTTGCACTTCTTGCGCTCTGAAATCAATTCCTTTGCACTCTGAAATCCATGCACACACCCCAAATAGATAGTAAGTAAGAGAGGAGAAAAGAAAGAGAACTAGAAGAAAGAACAATTCGACACCACAAGCACCTTTTAGGCAAATATCACGGCACGTTTGCACTCCGAAATCAGCTCGTTTGCATCAAAAATCATAACAATCATTCACATAGACACACCAAAGAGAGAGTTAGTGATTCACAAGTTGTAATCCGAAACTACCTAGGCAATTCAAAATGCAAAAAAAAATAATAATTAAAGAACATATGTGATTTCCATCAAATGTATGTTCTAGATTCAGTGGTTGATGGGTTTAGAGGTGGGTGAAAACGCAAGGGCTATTATCTTCTCTAGGTGTTTCCCAGGGGCAAATTCACCATTTACCCGTTCACTGTTGGGAGAGTATTAACGTCCTAAGAACATTGGAAGACATCCCCGCTCATCATGCTTCAACAATTCGGGAAATGGTTTTGGAAACTGCGTTTATTTTATTACATTGTTTATTATAGAACAATTTCAAGCTTTGTTTTGAATTTGTCCACAGTTGAATCTTCCTCGAAAGCACACAGACCAAATATAGAAAAGATAAGATAAGGTTGCGGGCCTTGCGGCGTGTGGATGTGTGCACAAGTGGGTGGGTGTGCTTGCATGCTTCTGCTGGCATGTGTGCGTTTGTTTGCATCATTGTGTCTTCGTGTGTGTGTGTGTGCTTGTGGATGTGGTGCATCAAGCATGCTTGTGTTTGTGTGTGAGGATCTGGGTGGATATGGGTGTGGCCAATGTGGGTATAGTGGTGTGTGCACTTAGAAAGCAGTTGTCTCAACTCTTTTCTGGCACCATCATGGCATCATGTTTGAACTGCCAGTTGTGGGATTCTCTCGATTTTGAAAATGCTTTATGTAATAGTAATTATGCTGACAGATGTTTAGAGATTTTATATGCACATTATGCCTTTCATGTTCCCACTCTGCTTATTATGCTCTAAAGTAAACGATTTGATAACCTTCTACTACTAATATATGAATATATCATACATATGATTTCGAAAAAATGCCCAGTTTGCATTCGAAAAAATGCCCAGTTTGCATGGTTCGAAATTACCTAATGCTAAGTGGTGGTGTAGATTTTTATAGCCCACTTTGCATCCGAAATCATCCACTTTGCATCCGAAATCGTAGGCTTCGTAGCAATGCTTTACACGGTTACACCCAAATAGAGAGTAAGAGAGAGGGGGAGACCCGGAGCCGAGAGAGAGAGCTAAGAAGAGAGACCGGGAGAGAGATTGGAGTAGATAAAATAAAAGAGAAAAAAAACCAAGGTCCGAAAGAGAGCTAAGAAGAGAGGGAGATGAAAGAGAGATTTCGTGAGGGTCTGCGCTCAGCAAACCAAGCCCAAAAGCTCACAGGTTTAAATAGAATTTTTATAAACGGGATTTCGCACAGATCTTGTGAAAATTTCGTGAAATATCGCAACGTTTCGCATAATTTCACACCGAAACGCGAAATATCGCAGTGATAAGACACCCGGGCCAGTCTCTTTCGGCTGCCCCACATGGGTGGGCCCCAGTTGTCTCGAAAGAGACAGGCCGCATGAAATTTCGTGAAAATCCAAAAAAACCCCACGAAATATCGCGCGATATTTCGCAAGATATCGCACCGAAAACGTCAATCACCTATCGCTCTCGGCCGCCCCACGTGGGTGGGCCCCAGCTGTCGGCTCGAGATTTTGCTATATTTCGCGAAACTTTTAATTTCGTGCGAAATTTCGCGAGATATCGCGGTCAACGAGGGTTTCGTTGGTCGCCCTCTGCGCAACACGTGATGCGGGCCCCAGCTGTCGGCTCGAAATTTCGCGGTATTTCACAAGCTTTAAATTTCGCTCGATATCTCGCGAAATATCGCGATTTATATGTGATTTCCATTCCGCTCGAAACCGTAGGCAGGATTTCGTGTCGGGTTTAAAAAAAAACGAGATATTTCACGATATTTCGCGAAATTTCTCGAGATTTTGAACCTTGATCATGCCCAAGTTTCGGCAGGTCTAGCTGTTAATGGTTGATCCCGCCTTTGTCACGACTGCTAATGAAAAGAAAAAGGGAGAAGAACAAATCAGAGACAATAAAGGAGGAAGGGGAAGGAACTCATCCTCCGGCCTTCTTGCGTGACCCTGCGGCTCTATCTGTCCTTACTCCGGCCACGACCGGGCCTGAATCCCCCTCTTGCAGCATTGTCCTGCCTATTGCGGCTTCCGTCACCCCTGCCGACTATGAAGCACCGACACTCTCGGGACCTCAACGTGTCCGTGTCCGACACGTGTCGGACACCGACACTCGTCCGATACTCTCCGACACGTGTCGAACACACCAAAAAACGTGTCTTCTATGAAGAAAGATTGTCGGACACGTGTCGGAGCGTGTCGGATGCGTGTTGGAGCGTGTCGGATATTATCGGAGAAGCATTTTTCTCATTTGAAGATGTTGGGTTCTTGATATTACGAATCTTTCCATCAATGGGTCAGATATGGAGGTCGTGGTCTTCACGTCGATGGTGATGATATAGTAACACTTGACGTTGCCCTTGATGGATGATGATTTTATGCGTGTTCTATTTGTTTTTTGTGTTTTGAAAGTTTGAAACTATACACATGAATCATTTATGATGTTTGTTGGAGACTTTTTTAGTTAACTATTAGCATTATGTTTGATTATAAATCATAATATAAGACTTGTTATATATATATATATATATATATATATATATATATATATATATATATATATATATATATATATATATATATATATATATATATATATATATATATATATATATATATGGGAAATGAGTTCCTATGACATGTCATAGGGAGTACCCTATGACATGTGGTGAGTTAGTAACCCTAGAATATTTAGAATGTTCTGAATTTTTATGAGGATGATCACCATATATTAGATAGGACCCCCGCAAAAAATCGGCTCATTCTAAAACTTCTAGAGGCATCAAATATGATTTTCAATTTAACGGTTAAAATGGATTGCCGATGAAGCTTCTAGCATTTGATGCCCCAACAAGTTTTAGAATGCTTTGATTTTTTATGGACATTCTATCTAAGGTAAGGTGATCATCCTCAAAAAAATTCAGCACATTCTAAACATTCTAGCATTACTAATTCACCATATGTCATAGGGTACTCCCTATGACATGTCATAGGAACCCAGCCCTCTATATATATATATATATATATATATATATATATATATATATATATATATATATATATATATATATATAAAATTCAGCGTGTCCCCTAACAAGTCCGTGTCCTGGTTTTTTGAAAAATATCGTGTCGGCGTGTCCGTGTCGTATCGTGTCCGTATCCCGTGTCCGTGTCCATGCTTCTTAGCCTGCCGATGCCGTCCGACCTTACTACTGCCCCACCACCTTGGTGACCTGCAGCAAAGAGAAAAAAAAAAGATTGTTACATTGTTGTCAAGGCCCTCGCCTAGGCGCGCCTAGGCTCACTAGGCTCCCGGAGACAGCTAGGCCCCAGTACGCCCAGGCGCACCTCACTAAGCTGCGGCCTAGGCGCGCCTAGGCTAGGCTCACGCCTAGTTTTAGGCAATGATTTTTTTTTTTTCAAGTAAAACCCAACCCGCCCCCATCTTTTTTGTTCATTTTGTTGTTGTATACTTGTTTATACTATGTGTTCATTGTGTTGTATGCATTTGATTAGAATATGCTCAATTTTATGTTAGCAAGCGTTTGTATTCTATTTGTTCCTTTTATTGTTTACTTATTTATACTATATATGTGTCATTGTGTTGCATGCATTTGATTATAATATGTTCAATTTCATGTTAGTAAGGTGTTATATTGCTTCCTATTACATATATATTTGCAAGTATAGACTATACATATATACCCGTGCCTGGAAAATGCCTATGCACATAAGGTTACGCCTATGCACATAAGGCCACGCCTAGGCTCCTAGGCTCCCTCCGGGCGCCTAGCCTTGCCTTGATGCCTTGACAACTATGGATTCTTAGCAGAACTGAGCAAAACAAAAGGGCGAATAGGACAGAAGAAAGAAGAAAAGAGAGAAAAAAAAGGAAAGAAATAAAGACACCATTCTTGTGAAGGGCAGACGTGCAGCCGTTGTCCCTTCGCTCTTCTCCTTGTCGTACCTATACACCATAAAGAACAACAAAAGAAGCCCTAGGGCCTAACTCTTTCTTTTACCACTAAGCTCTTCTAATCAACTGTCAGCAGTTTTATTACTTTATATATACTGTTTACTGGTGCATCACCCTCCCTACTCTCCCCTGGAAAATTTACAGGGTTTCTTCTTTTTCTTTGGGAATGTATTATTAAATAGTTAATGTATTATTTTCTCGGTGAATGCAAGCTTTAGATCTTTTAACTCGCAATGACTTGGTCAGAAGATGTACTTGAAGAACAGTGCATTCTAACAGGTGATATGAATTGAGGTCCCTTTTTGAAATGTGATGATGTATGTTAAAAAAAAAGAAAGTGAGCTATTCAGCCACCATGGTTTCCATTCGGACCAGGCCAATCCTGATGTGGCACTGATCACAGTCGCCCGTTGCACCCAGCCGTGAATGGTGATTATGCAAAGGGACGGTTCTGGTAAGGTACCACATCAGGATGGGCCCATCTGGATGGAAACCCGGATGGCTGAATAGCATTGCTCTAAAAAAATGTTATCCCTCCTTTGTTGCAACTCTTCTTCAGGTTTCAATCTTGTTATTCAAACTGGAATTAGGCACTTCTTTCTTCAATAGTTGCTTATTATTTTCTTATGTGAAAAATGATGTATATTTTCTGTGAATAATGTGAATGGTTGTATTTTTTATATTAAAGTTCCGTTTTTTCTATCTGAAATGCGGAATTACTCACTAAATTAGGACGATAGCTATCCTTGAAATACCCTCCAACAATCACAAGTTTCTCTTGTAATTCAGGTTTCCTCGGACGGCGAGTGATCCAGTCATCATATGTGATCAAGGAAAGGATCTGCTTCATACAGTTGCAAGATTCAGCTCAAACAACAGGTGAGCACGTCGTAGGGATTGTAGGTGTGGAAACTGTCTTTGGTTTAGAACTCGGAAGCTTTGCCGAGGAGATGTACAGAGTGATAGGGAGTGATTTCTTTTCACAGTGTGGATAAATTTTTTCTCCATGCAAGTTTTATTCTTTCATATCCCTTTGGTTATTGATCCTTGTGATTCAGGAAAGTGGTCTAATGGGTCAGATTATCCTGTAATGATCTGAGTCCATGCAAGTAATAAGAAGATATCGGGTTTTTAGTTTGTCACATTGATGAATGCAATTCTTTATGTGAAATCTCGGATTCTATCATCTTCGTCTAGGTTCTTTTCTTGGAAGATATTTTTGGAGAATGATTTTGTTCGCCCTCAATGGTGGAATTGTTGGAGGATTAGTCCCACCATGGTAAAGTAGAGGGCAGAAACGATCCATATATGTATGTTGGGACCTCATCTCTCATCTCAAAACTTGGGTTTTTGGGTGTGAGGGTATCTAACAAGGTATCAGAGTCTAATCTTATCACTCACATGCCGGGTGTGGTCCCCACACATCTATCATCCACGTGACAAGAATCACAAAAACGATTCTTATATGTATGATGGAACCTCATCTCAACACTTAGGTTTTGGGGTGTGAGGGTATCCAACAGAAGGACCAAAAGTCCTGGAAATGGATCAATTAGGAAGACGATGATGTTCCGGTGATGTTCACCTTCCTTCAAGGACGATGAGCAAAATCATTCTCTGTATTAGAGGGCTGCTCGTTGGTTGCATGCATAACCAACAAGGTAGGTTTTTGCGTCAACTTGCCAACTGACCTTTTAGGTTTCTTGGCATGCTTCTCTTTTGCCAAGTAGCCGTTGACTGGTTGAAAGCTCGGCACTATGGCAAAGGTAGACCTGCCACTACAGAGTGAAAGGAAATATGTTTTTTTTTTTACAGGTAACGAAAGAAATTATGTTGTGGCACTTATTCAAACCTTTGACCAAGGCCACATGTTGCAAATGTTTTACCAATTGAGCTATCAGTTGATGACCTCTTGATTCCTTATAAGAATTAAGATTTGTGCGTAACTTAAACCAGCTGCCATATGAAGCGCTAGAGAGACTGATCCTGCCTGTAACCTACGGAACACAAACATGGCACGTGCGGCTACTCAATAATAACCTTTTGAAAGGGACCAAGTGGTCAGAACATAACCTGTTAGTGTGCCGTTGCAAGATAGACCAAGATTTGAAATTCGCCACGAGAGCAAGAGATATGCCTTGATTTTCAATAACCCACATGTAGGAAGGCTTGTGCCGTACAAAAAGTCGAGAGGGAGGCCCGATACTATAGAGCAGAAGAAAATGTGCCACAACATCTATTTGAACCCTTGACCATGATGACAAGTTGCATGTCTTACCAAGTAAGCTATCAGTTGGAGACTACTCAATAGTAATAGCTATTGAGTAGAGTTTAAGTGCCAGTACATGATTAAAGGGACGAGCTCGGAGCGCCCGTTTTTCTCCTTTCCCTTTCCCCAGGGTTAGGTCTCCGGTGATCGCCCCCCCGGCCTCCTTGAGTGCCGCCGGAGGCGACGGGGAGGTCGGGATTTGGGTTTTCTTAGCTTCGGGGATAAGATCTAGCCCCTCTTCCTCCCCTTTGTAAGTAGGGTGTCCCCTGCAGACGGCGTTTTGTGCTCGGAGTTTCAGGGTCGATCGGCGGATCCTCTTCCGGCGTCGGGGTCGATGTTTTTGCCGGCTTTAGACGGATGGTTGGAACTGGCCCCAGTGTGAGGTTCTCGGCCGGTGGATGTCCAGAACTTCTCCTCTGGCTAGTGAGCAGCTCTTGGTGCTGCGGTGGCGGCAGCGGCTCGTCGGCAGGGAGGCGGATCCGTTGGCGACACCTACTTCTTAGCCGATTTGCAGGTTTTGGTGATGATCGCCTCTTTTTTGTTCTGGTTTTCCTCTTTTTGTGGTTTCTTTTTGCTGTGTTTTTCCGGATCTGGGGTTTCTGCCGGTTTGTCGGAGTGCAGCTGTTAATCTTCCAATCTGGACCGGTTGTTTGTCTGCCGGTGTTGTCTACCGATTGTTTGTACCGGTGTTGTCCACCTGATGTTTCCGACCAGTTGTGGTCGTCCCTGCTAGTGCCGGCATGTGGCACCTCCATGGGGGTCTTTTTCTGGCCTCCACCTTGACAATTCCAAAAAAAAAAGTGCCAGTACATCTCTAGACTCGACTCTGCTCCCGTAATGAAATCCGATAGTGCTCGGTCAGTAGTACTAAGGTGCGTGCGATGAAAATAAGCAACGACTGCGATATACAAGGGTACTTTGGTCACAAGCAAGCAATCTTGTATCGCGGTCGATGCTTCCACATTGCTTGTGCCTAGGTGCTATTGGCCGATTTCGTTACAGGAGCGGAGTCTCTCTCTCTCTCTCACCCCCCCCCCCCCCCCCCCCCCCCCTAGGAATCGTCTGCCACCACTATTGCAGTCGTTCCTCTCCACCGGTGATAGACTGTTGCAAGCTGTCTCTATTGTCAACTGCTCGTCGTCCATTGCGACCACCGTTAATGGTCGTCGATAGACGTATGTCATCGCTTACCGTCACCGTCTTGTCTAAATAAATAAGATACTTGTACTATATCTCATATATGTCACACAAAAATAGCTACTCTATTGTACAATTCGATTATTGCCACTAAACTAAAAGGCTCACACAGCCATTGAATAAAGGGGACTTACCAATAGGTTCTTTCAAGAAGATTGTTTTTAGCTAAACGATAGACAATAAGATGGTTTTGCACCAGGTCCCTCATGACAAAAATACATAAGAGCAAGTCCTTATGTTGACTTTTCTCTCTATTAAACAACAAAAATACGCATAATACTAAAATCTGTAATTGTTACTCTTTATTTTCGAATTGTTATTCTTTGCTACAGTTAAATCTCTAGTAATTTTTTTAAGAAATCCTAAGAAAAATAAAATATGCCACAATCATCGAAATGTTGCTCTTTGTTATAATTAATCCACTGTAGTAAAATTTTTTTGAAAAATTTTAAGAAAAGTTTTGCTACAATTATCAATTATTACTCTTTAATCACCAAAGAGTTACTGTTGCTACCACTTTAACAAATTATTTTTTATTTTTGAATTGTTACTCTGGTATGTCGGGGTAAATGGATATTTTCCAACAAGGATATGTACTGTATTGTTAAAGCGGCCATCTCTCTATCGGTCCTTCACACTAAACCGATCTCTGGACAAAGGACAAAGGACCTTGGCCCTTAGGGCTTAGGCACGTTACCCCTCGAGTAGGGTAGAACCAATGACGTCAGCGAGTGGAAAATGGGGGGCAACATGTCCTGACCGAGCGTATCGGCGTCCTTCTTCCGTTTTAACGGTGGGGAAACGGCCGTCTGTTTCTACGTCGTTTCTCGTGTACCTTGTACGTTACCCAGCAGCAGCAACATACCCGTCATTCGGATATTATCCGTTTTCCGCGAAGCCAGCCGACAAGCGACGTTGATGTCAGCTCGGGAACCGGTGACGTCCCCCCCCCCCCCCCAACCCCCGCTGTCACGTGACCCTCGAGGCGGCGGCGGTGGCTGCTGCTCCGCGCACGCGCCTCGCGGCTCGAAACGGCTCGATTCGCGGGTTTACGGTTTGAACCGTTTTGGGATTGGGTGTCGGACCTGCGAGACGATACCTTGCTTCCTCGGGAGTGCTAGCGCGAACGATATCTCTCTCTCTCTAGAGATCGAGAGAGAGCCAGAGAGGGGCCGGGCCCACCCGACCGTCCCCGCTCTGTCTTTAGCTCGCGACCCGAAATATTCAAACCCACCCCCTCGCTGCAGTCGCATGTCACGTTGCCGCGTGGAGCATTTTGGCGCGGGCCCCACGCCCCCCCACCCTCCCACCGACAAAAGGCTGGGATTGGAGACATCCGCCACCCACTGCGGGCCCACCGCCAGTATTCCTTCCTTCCTCGCCAAATAACCTCCCTCCCCGAGTCCCGATGCAGTCGCAGCGCAAGGGAGGTACCCTCACCGGGTGAGCCGACGTCACCATCAAGGATCAAGCCAGCCTTCCGGCGTTGATCAGACGGCCGGAAGCTACCACCACCGAAGGACCAGCCCGACCACCAGAGAGTAAAGAGAGGGAAAGATGGACGGTGCTCCACGGTCCACCTGTAATTCTTTCTTTACCCACGGCTTAACTATAGCCTCTACATTGACCGATAATATTAAAGATTTGACCAGTCAACGTCGCGACGCACTAATCTCTTTGGACTAGAATCATTATACTAGAGTTGCAATCTTTGGGGCGTAGGTCATCGGTTCGAATCCCGTGGACCGGCGTCGAGGTTGGTAGTTACAGTAAAAATTAGACTAATAGTGTAAAAATTAAATACTGGAAAAAGATTGTGGGACGGGAAGAATCACTGATCAGAGTCGGACGGACCGCCACGATGTGTCTATCGTATTGAAGAGATCGCCGAGTTTTATAGGGTTGGTGGCGATTAATCGGGTGCCGGGGCGCGGGGGCGGGGGTGGCGACGGGGGGCCCGGATGTGGCGCTGTTGCGCTCCACGCCAAAGCGGTGGGCCCCACGGCACCCCGCGGCCCTCATGAAATCCGTTGCAGCTGATCGACTCGAATTTTCCATCCATGCTTTCTCTGCGTGCAAGCCAAACGCATCGATCGTTTCGTACGGAAAGTAATCATCTCTCTCTCTCTCTCTCTCTCTCCTCTCCCTCTCTCTCTCTTCATCTCTCTCTCTCTCTTGTGGTTATATTTAGTGGGAGGGGAGTAAGGGGTTGAGTTCTTCCTTCAGTCTTTGCATGTGTTTGCTTGCCTTCCAAGGGGATCCTTTGCATGGATGGAGATTTCTAATGCACACCACCAGGTAATTATAAACAAAACACTCCACAAATTCTTTGAACCTTACTCTTTACTCCTCTCTCTCTCTCTCTCTCACTCTCTCAATCGACCTTTGGCTTAATTTTTTTTCTTTCTTTCTTTCTTTCCTCCTTTGCTAATTTTTCAGGTTCCATTTTAAAGTAATTACTGTGTGGTGTTGTTCTTCACTTTATTTTCTGAAGTAAAAAGGTTGAGATGCGACTTTTCCTTCTTAAGTTTTTTTTTTTTTTCTGTTTAAGGACTTGATCACTCTTGTGATGTGCTCCTTTTTACCTTAGATTTAGAATTCTCACACTAGCTAGCTTCATGGTGGATGGAAAAAATGGTCCATCTTTCATGGATCAATTTTTTTTTTCTTCCTTTGGTTCTTCTTATATATGTTTTAGAGCTGTACATATTCAAGCTAGCCCTGTCAACCTAATTAGCTATTTAACAAAGAGCCCCTCCTGATCATGGGTTTCCACTTTGAATCCAGTTTTTGGAGAAGAACATAATAATTAACCTTTAGTCCTATGAAATCTGGGATCAAATCATCTACCCGGCCCCTTGGATGATCTACAAGAACTTGGAATCCATGAAACCTCCCAAACTATGCATATGCGTTTGATGCTCTACAAGGATTCCTGATTTCTGTGTATAATTTCATGAGTCGAGAGTTTGTGTTGCCATTGACGGTGGGAATTGTAATTCCACAGGCCATGGTGAGCCACCAGCTGGAAGAGGTACTGGGTGGGTGCCCCAATGGGGGCCAGCAGCAGCAGCAAGAGAGGAAGGCGAGGCCCCAACCGGAGCAGGCCCTGAGGTGCCCCCGGTGCGACTCCACCAACACCAAGTTCTGCTACTACAACAACTACTCCCTCTCCCAGCCCCGCTACTTCTGCAAGGCCTGCAGGCGGTACTGGACCCAGGGTGGCTCGCTGCGGAACGTCCCCGTCGGCGGCGGCTGCCGGAAGAACAAGAGATCCTCCTCCTCCTCATCCAAGAAAGCACAGCAAGACCAAGCCTTCACCAACCCCAACCCACTCCTCCCACCGCCAATGCCACCCCTCACTTATGACCCCAGTGACCTCACCCTGGCCTTCGCGAGGCTCCATAACCACCCCACCACCCCTAGGCCGTTAGGGCTGGATGACCACCATGATCAGATGTTCTTCCTAGGAAACCCTAACCCTAACCCTAACCCTAGCAATATCCCCACCGGTGCAGGCTTTATTGACATTTTGAGAGGTGGGTTTCTTGACAGCACCACCACCACCACCACCACCACCACCCCCCCAAGTAGCTTCCACAACTTCTACTACGGGTTTGGCGGTGGTGGTGGTGCCCATGTCGAGGAGGTGGGAGGCGGCGGCCTCGGTGGGGAGTTGGTCCTGCCGTTTGAGGAAGCGGCGAGCAGCAGCCAAGGTGGGCCCTGCAAGGCCATGGATGGAGGGGAGGGCAAGCTGCTGATGGGCCTGCAGTGGCCGCTTGGTGGGGAGGGCGGCATGAGTGTGGACTCGGGCAGAGAGTACTCATGGAACGGGCCATCTTGGCATGGCCTCATCAACAGCTCCATGATGTAGATCGAGGTGGTTTCAGATTGACTGATCGACGGACCAGATCCTCCATCCATGTTGTTTCTCTAAGATATTGACCGTTGCCGAAAATTCTAAGCCCTACTTCCATCCCTGTATCACCTTAGTTTTCTTTACTTTTTTTTTCTGTTTTCTTTTTTTTTTTTTTTGTGTTCATGTGAGTGGTGACTAGACATTCATATACCTAAATGAAGCATTGAGATTTATTTTCTAATGGAGACTCAAACGATCGATAACGAGATTCCCTACCGTACACTCAACAGGACTAAAGCTGATCATAGTGACATAGTAATGCAGGTGTCACTATTTGCTACAGGCTAATTAGGTCTATGTCCTTAACTATTTTGCAATAATAACCACAGGATGTCATAATTTGCTATATTAACTAAGGTCCCTACATATATATATATATATTTGTCGGAAGAGACTTGAGCTATATATCAAAATTACGTGTCCTACAACTAATTAAGTCACCTCTCAAAAAGGACTTATGTCAAATATGTTCTCTAAATTCTTTCTAATAGGTTAGGATGGTGTTCATCGATTTTGTTTTTCTTTCTATTTTTGGTAAGTGAAGTGAAGATGTGTGTGTCTAGGGTTTTGGATGGGTTTTGAGGGATTCTTGAAGCATTGGAGAGGGGGAGTAGTGGCAGCCTTACCAATATATTCTCTTAGACATCATCATTGCCGTGTTGGTGGTTGTAAGATACAAGTACTTTATCATCTCTTAATTTTTTTGTAAAATTATTTTTGGTGTTTAAGTGGGTGTGACTTGGCATTCGGGTTCGACTCCTCGATCTCCATTTGTAAATTTTTATTTAATTAGGAACCCCTGATGATGAGAAAAGATTAGGCAGCCCCCAACTAGTTACCATTTGTAAATTTTTATTTAATTAGGAACCCCTGATGATGAGAAAAGATTAGGCAGCCCCCAACTAGTTACTATTATTAATAAAATAAAGTTGAGATATAATATCGTTCTGGTTAGCTTCTAAGGACTAGCCACAATGAACTCCTCTCTATTTGTCCCCCCTCAATTTTTGTAAATTTGCGGTGCGTGTGCCACATGACATGAATGGCGAGTGGACATGGTGGAGCAATTTCGTCTAGATCGACCTCCGCTTTCCATCACCAGTGTGGAACACCATCCTTTCGATTCCTCCGACTTTGGCTCATCCAACGATGACGTCCATCCTCCTTTGCCGGCGCCCCCACCGCAATGTACCTCATCTCTCATTATCGATGGGAGCTGTGTTAAGTTAATTTATTGAAGGTTATACCCCAACTTGTGCACAATAGCCTGAAAGCAACGATGGTGTTCAGAGGACATCGAGCTAGGATTGGAACCCTGTAGAAAATCAGAGAAACAAAGCACCGCATGACAGCACGAACATCAATGTCATTGACAACCAATTAAGGATTGAATTATTACGATCAAAAGTAATATGTAATGGGTCACCGTTTGTCGAACCCTACAAACGCCTCTTCTTGATCCCTCTCAAAACGCCACAAACACGGAGTACCCCAACACCCGAGAATACCGAAAGATCCCGAGAGATGATCAGAACGTCCACCGAGATCAAAGCTGAGATAGACACGTCGAGCATCCATAGACAAATCCCCTTCTTATTCCTCCTTATTTTTTCTCTCTTCGCTACTTTCTCTTTTTCTTTGCAATCGCAAAAAACACTAGTCAGCAGGCCAGCTCTCCTTGCTCTATCTTCATCTCACTCTCAATGATTTTGATCAAACCCTAAGCCACCCATGCCTCTCCTTAAATAGAAGAGAAAGCGTGATCCTGTGGGAGAGAACATAAAAATAAAAAAAACCAGACCCTGATAGCAACTGATCGATTGCGCACCCAGCCCATTTTGCCTGAAATCACGATCGGGCAAAATTCTTTACCGTGTCCTTTGTGCGAGGGTTTAAGGGGCCAAAAAAACCAATAAGTTGCTCAGAGGAAGCTAGGCTAGTCTTTGAAGGATGCTTCGAAGCAGAAATAGCCAATTAAGTTGGCTGGGATGATCAACCACACAACGGTGTGTCTCTAAGGATTAATTGCGCGTCAATGGGGAGGAGATGTAGAGAGCTTGACCAAGCCCATTCACTGTTTGCATTCATCAAGGCCGTCCATGCCACACATGATCGACTATTTGATAGAAATTAAGGGGGTTGACAAATGAAGAGAGGTCTGAACCTTCAAAACCCTCACATATTTAGATGAAGTATCGAAGAGGAGGAACCCAAATGCATTGGAGTCCTACTTCTACCATTCCGAGGAGGAGAGCATGCACTTCCCACCTATTGATCAGTTGTTTCGTGGCTAACAAAGTGTGTGATTACTTCAAAGAGATCGAGATGCGATATTGCCTCTCACCTGAGGAGCCTTACGGCTCTTTGGTCGATATTTTTGGAGGAGGGTGAGGAAAGAGATCCGGACATCTTGGGATATTATATTCTAACAATGGGTGTCGATCATTTAGGTCCTCTGGCTAGAGAGGAACAATCCCATATTCAATGACAAAGAGTGCAGGGAAGAGGAGCTTCGGAGATTAGTCATCTTGACCTTCAAGATTAATTGCATCATCCCATTGATAGAGAATTTTAGTGATGTTGCTCGAGACATCTGTAATCGCATTATAAGCTGATTTAATTTAATATAATTGGTCGAGGGCGGCCTAACCCTCCATCCTTTAATTTAGGAGGGGTTCTCAAAAAACAAAAAAAAAAACTAAATAAAGCATTGAGATTGTTCCTAACCGTACAGGCAAAAGACTCACACCATACACTTAACATTATCGTAGCTGATGGTGGCACATTAATGGTGTCATTGATATTAATGACACAACATATTATCCCAAAAATGGTTTAGCTAGGATTCAATTTCGAAAAAACTTACGGTCTGCCCCCACACGTACGAGCAGTGTTTGGGCTCCGAAAATTGAAGTAAGTCGGTGGCGGCTGCCACAAATAATGCGACCAAAATCGACGATCAGGTTGTATAAACCTTTATTTTGTTGTATTGGAGACCTGGTTCGAATCGCGCCCCCCAGTACGAATTTTGCTCTGGGTAAAATTACTGGCTCCCTGATCAAAAGACAAAGGGCATCAGCCATCCACTAGCAGGCTAGATTTTTCACCTTGAGCGAAATTCTTACACCTTAGGCGAAAGTCCATGGCCCTTGGTCATGAAATTCTTGCTCCTAGGCGAAAGACTAGCGCACCGGTAAGTATTTCGCCTTGGGTGAAATTCTGGTGCTGGAAACGTCTTTTGATGTAACTTGATATATAAGAATCAAGAGAGAACATTGAGAGGCCATTTGAGAGGTTTTAAATCAGCAAGAAGAGGAGAGAGAGGTAACGATTGACAAGAAGAAGACATTGAGTAATTCCCTTATAGATTGAGAAGGTGACTTGTTTCTTTCGATCAATTTCTTAAAGATAGTAAGTGCAGGATCTTGACGCATGCAATACTTGTTGAATCTGGATAAATCCGTGTGTCGTCTTTCTTGTCTCTATGCTTGAATATTATCTTGTCTCGTGGTATACTGGTTTGTACGTTGTTGTTTTCTTCCATCGATTGCTTGATCTAGGTTACATAATCGATATCATTTTTCATCGACAAATTCTAATTCAGCCGGCGTATATATACATTTGTAGCCCACCCCCGTTTTAGGATATATACGACCAATTTTGGCCGCCATTTTAGGCCACTATTCCTTCGAATCAAGTTAGATTAGGCAGGTGCTCAGTCAATTTAATTTCCTATTTTTGGTACGTGGAGATGATGTGTTTCTCTCTCTAGGGTTTGGATATTGAGAGGGTTGGTAAGTGGAGATGATGTGTTAATTTCTTTTCGCTCTCTAGGGTTTGGATATTGAGAGCGGGGGCTAGGGAATGTTTGGAGTGTTTCTCTCTCTAGGGTTTAATTCCTTGAAGGTTTTGAGTGGTGGGAAGCCGTGGTGCTCTTCCCAACATATTCTCTTTCTCATCTCATCATGATCATTGCCACTCACCGGGAGAGAATCTTGCTTAATCTACTCTCTTCATGCAAGGAGCTAGACAGCTAGAGGACAAAAAACCAGCAGTATTTTAGTCCCCGAACGTATCGAATGAAATACTGATCTTAGATTGCCTTGGCCGGAGACTAGCAACAAAATCCCACTTAGATTTGGGGTCTGCATGCTTTCGGATTAATTGCACCACTGGTCCGACGCATGTCCCAATCGAAGGCAGGGAGCTTGGCACGTGGGCCGGCTTTGAGGGAATATAAAGCATGTGCAAGGCCAAGCCACTTGCATGGGGTGCACGTGTACGTCCACATGCACATGCCATGGCTAGCTTTCCTTCCTTTAGAAGCCCGGGGCCACCACCATGTGTGAAGTCTTAGAACGTGTCAGACCTACTGGGGCCCACTCGAAAGTATATGAGGTTCGTTTTAGTGCAACTCTCTACAGGTCTCCGAAGCTGTGTGTGGAATTAGGGGAATCTATTTAAGGTAGAGAGCATGCGAGGGAATAAAGAAAAGGTAGGTCGAGGTCTTCCACTTGATCGTGGAGATTAGTTTATCGTGGAAATCCCGAAGGAAAAAATCTTGTTCGGATGAAATCAGGAGTCCTTGAAGGTTGAAGTTGTTAAATGCAAGTGTGGGAGGCTAGGCGGCCGCTTGGCCCACTTCTAGCTGCTGTATTCATGAGATGCTACCTTTTGGCATCATCGTATGTTGATCCTTCGTCAATGTCGATTAGCTAGCCCTGGAGTATGCTAATATCCAGACTCGATAGACCTGCTGGCAATAGACACCCTCAAAGATATGTAAACATATACTTGTTTCCTCTTGGCTTCTCAATCACTTGTACAAATTTGTCAAAACGTCAGCTATAGCCTTTCTTATACTCCACAACCCTCATCGAATCTTAGTATATGTTGAGATGGTCCTGCCACACACGGGTTAGTCCAGTATCGATAATGGAAACAGGTGATGAACTGTTTCTATATCTGTCTTGGACCTTTCCTTACAAACCGATTTTGTGAGGAGACATGTATCCAAGTATCTGGATTCGTTACATGGTATCAGAGCCAAATCCGCTCCGGGAGCTCCTCCTGATATTGCCCTTGCCATGCGTGTCCCGCATGAGGGGAGGTGTTGAGATGGTCATGCCTAGCTCACACGGGTTAGTCTCACATCGGTAATGGGAGCGGGTGATCGATGAGCTGTTTCTATATCTGCCTTGGACCTTTCCTTACAAGTCGATCGGTTTTGTTAGGAGGCGGGTATCCAAGGATCTGGATTCGTTTTTGTGAGGAGACGGGTATCCAAGGATCTAGATTCGTTACAGTGTATACGTTTAAAAGAGAATCAGACGGTCTCATGGCGCATGGAAGAAGCATGGAGAGGATTCATGAAGATCTGTAAAACCTGATCGAGTGGGCTAGCTCATGCAATTGATTAAGGCGTACTTTTCCCAGACCACAAGTGTTGTATTTTAACTCCGAAAAAATTCACCCTTATCTTTTTCCTATGGTAATCTAGAGTTTTATATATGGGAATAGAGAACACGGTACTCCCGACCACCTAACACGCTAGTCCTCCCTTCAATTTGGGTGGCACATGGCACTTTTTAACCGGGGTTAGGGGTTGGTCAAGGTGGGTACATCCCTCCTAATAATGATCATGAAAAAAATTTTGAAAAAAAAAAATGCCAAGTGGCATTTTTAAATTAACCATAGCAAGGGCTATTTTTTTTTTTTTTTTGAGAACCCCTCCTCGATGGAGGGAGGGTTTGGCGGACCCCAACCAGAATCTATTAGGAATCAAGACAGTAAAGTGTTACAGAAGATATTAGCCTCCACACCTAGCTTGTCTCGCCAAGGTACAATCCAAGCATTGAAGAGAGAGATGACAGCTCGCTTCAACATATCCTGCCCTGCAGACCTGGCATTGAATACCCGATTGTTCCGCTCTAGCCAGATGACCCACACAATAGCCATGACCAGAACATCCCACGGTTTCCGGATCGACATCGGAATGTGCCTCCTCCGCCAGGTAGTCCATAGGCCTCTGAGCGACCTCGGGTGAGAAGAAAGACCCGCCCGACTCTCAAAAAATTCCCAAACCGGTCTGACAAAGGAGCACCCAAGTAACAGATGCGAGGCCGTCTCCTCCTCCGAGCCGCAAAAAGTGCACAGGGCATCCGACACCTGCGGGTGATGTCTACGCAATAGAGCCGTCTTGGTGAGAATCTTACTCCGTGAGGCGAGAAGGGAAAAAATCTGCACCTTCGAGGGGGCCTTCGACTTCCAGATTGCTCTCGAGGGACCGTGGCGCTGGCTCGTAGGGAGAAGGTGGTTGTAGAAGGAGCTGACGGAGAAGACTCCCGAAGTCGAGGCACCCCAATGTACCTCATCCCGAGATATCCTGAAGGTGGCTGACCGCAGAATGGGGAGTAAATCAACCCACTCCCGCCGTCCCTCCTGGTCCAAAGGAGCACCAAGCTTAACCCGCCACCTGATCCTTCCCCGCCTCCGAACTGTCTGAGAGCGCACCGAAGCTCCCTTGATCCTCGCCAGGGAGTAGAGGGTTGGGAAGAGTTGCTCCAACGGTCTGTCCGAGATCCAAGGATCACTCCAGAATTTGATTGCCCGGCCGTCACCGAGGACAAGCGAAGTTGCCCCCCTATAGAGATCTCTAACCTTTAAAATGCCTCTCCAGAAGCAAGAGATCTTCCCTGAGGATCTACCCCGGGCCTGCAATGGCGAGAATCTTTTAAAATACCTTGCTAGGATGATGTCCCTCCAGGAGCCCCCTGAATTCTGCTGGAGTCGCCACCACCATTTTCCTAGCATCGAGATGTTGAATCTTCGCAAATCCAGAACCCCCAAGCCGCCTAACCTCTTTGGGAGGCAAACCTGATCCCACCTCATCAGATTGTATCCTCCTGCGTTCTCCCCCACACCGTGCCAGAGGAAGGAGCGCCGAATTTTATCTATCCTCTCCACTACCCAGGACGGCAGGTAGTAAAAGGACAGGTAGTACGAGGGGATTGAAGATAACACCGAGTTGACTAGCACCAGTCTACCTCCTGAAGAAAGAAACCGGCCCTTCCATCCCTCCAGTCTCCGCTCGACCTTGAGGATAAGCTGCTCCCAATCCTCCCGCCGAAGCGCCTTGTCACTAATAGGGAGCCCAAGGTACTTCATTGGCAATCTCGCCTCTTTGCAATTCAAAAGCTTAGCCAAAACGCCACCTGCGTCTCCCGGCCCGATGTAGTACAAACAGGTCTTCTGGAAGTTGATTTTAAGGCCCGAGGTCAGCTCCAGCCCATAGAGCAGGATCTTGAGCGAGACTAACTGGAGTGGGCAGGCCTCCGCGAATAGGAGAGAATCATCCGCGTAGTGCAAGTTAGATGTCGTCCAGCCGCTTCCTCCAACTCCCCTGACCAAGCCTTCCGCATTCGCCCTCCGGACAGCTGCATCGAAGGCATCGACTACCAGAATGAAGAGGTATGGGGACAGTGGGCAACCCTGCTTCAGGCCCTTATAAACCTTGAAGTCCTTGCCCTGGTCCCCGTTTATAAGGCAGGACAACTTCGAGGACACCAGAATCTCTCTAATCCAACCAATCCAACCATCCGAGAAGCCTTTCGCCTTCAAAAGATCGAGCAAGAAATCCCATCTTACCTGGTCGAAAGCTCTCTCGAAATCAATCTTCAGGAGCACTCCTTCCCTTCCTGACTCACGCAGGTGGAAGATCGTCTCGTGAGCTGCCGCCACGCTATCAAGAATGAGCCTCCCCTTGATGAAAGCGGTTTGTGAAGGAGAGACCAAAAGAGAGATGTTCCCCGCGAGCCGATTTGCCAAGACCTTTGTGATGATCTTGTAGAGGCAGTTGGACAAAGAGATCGGCCGGTAGTCCCTGATTGTCTCGGCAGCGGACTTTTTAGGCAAGAGAATGATCCAAGAGTGGTTGAGGCAGTGAAGACGCACCTTGCCTAGGAAGAAATCGCGAAGAAGCCTGCAGAGATCCCCCTTCAGGATGCCCCAGAATTTCTGAAAAAACTCCATGGAGAACCCATCAGGACCCGGTGCCCCATCACTTTTGGACCCGAAAACTGCCGTGCGAAACTCCTCCTCAGTAAATTTCGCCTCCAAACCCGATCCGGCTGGAATCCTCGGGAAGTCCGTGTGACGACCAAGATCCAATAGGCCAATAGCCAAGAGCCAAGACTCCTGAGGCGGGAATGCCAAGATGGATGAGGTGAGGTGAGGTGAGGTGAGGTGTACAAGGCCATGAGTTAGCCCCACATTGCCTGGAGAGAAGGAGATCCTGAGCTACTTATATAATTTCCCCTCCCAAACATAGAAGACGCGTTTTAAAACCGTGCGCCGCTACGGATTTCGTAAGAACTCCGTAGTTAAGCGTGCTCGGGCGAGAGTAGTACCAGGATGGGTGACCTCCCTGGGAAGTTCTCGTGCGGGCACGGGCAAAGCGGACAAAATCTTGTGTGTTTGGGGCGGATGTTACAAAATGGTATCAGAGCTGGTTCTCCTCGGGATGGGGGGGTCTAACCCTACACGAGGACGTGTAGCCCTAAGGGGGGTGGATTGTGACGACCAAGATCCAATAGGCCAATAGCCAAGAGCCAAGACTCCTGAGGCGGGAATGCCAAGATGGATGAGGTGAGGTGAGGTGAGGTGAGGTGTACAAGGCCATGAGTTAGCCCCACATCGCCTGGAGAGAAGGAGATCCTGAGCTACTTATATAATTTCCCCTCCCAAACACAGAAGACGCGTTTTAAAACCGTGCACCGCTACGGATTTCGTAAGAACTCCGTAGTTAAGCGTGCTCGGGCGAGAGTAGTACCAGGATGGGTGACCCCCTGGGAAGTTCTCGTGCGGGCACGGGCAAAGCGGACAAAATCTTGTGTGTTTGGGGCGGATGTTACAAATTGTAACATCCGCCCCAAACACACAAGATTTTGTCCGCTTTGCCCGTGCCCGCACGAGAACTTCCCAGGGGGTCACCCATCCTGGTACTACTCTCGCCCGAGCACGCTTAACTACGGAGTTCTTACGAAATCCGTAGCGGCGCACGGTTTTAAAACGCGTCTTCTATATTTGGGAGGGGAAATTATATAAGTAGCTCAGGATCTCCTTCTCTCCAGACGATGTGGGGCTAACTCATGGCCTTGTACACCTCACCTCACCTCACCTCACCTTATCCATCTTGGCATTCCCACCTCAGGAGTCTTGGTTCTTGGCTATTGGCCTATTGGATCTTGGTCGTCACAATCCACCCCCCTTAGGGCTACACGTCCTCGTGTAGGGTTAGACCCCCTCATCCCGAGGAGAACCGGCTCTGATACCATTTTTGTAACATCCGCCCCAAACACACAAGATTTTGTCCGCTTTGCCCGTGCCCGCACGAGAACTTCCCAGGGGGTCACCCATCCTGGTACTACTCTCGCCCGAGCACGCTTAACTACGGAGTTCTTACGAAATCCGTAGCGGCGCACGGTTTTAAAACGCGTCTTCTATGTTTGGGAGGAGAAATTATATAAGTAGCTCAGGATCTCCTTCTCTCCAGACGATGTGGGGCTAACTCATGGCCTTGTACACCTCACCTCACCTCACCTCACCTCATCCATCTTGGCATTCCCGCCTCAGGAGTCTTGGCTCTTGGCTATTGGCCTATTGGATCTTGGTCGTCACAATCCACCCCCCTTAGGGCTACACGTCCTCGTGTAGGGTTAGACCCCCCCATCCCGAGGAGAACCGGCTCTGATACCATTTTGTAACATCCGCCCCAAACACACAAGATATTGTCCGCTTTGCCCCGTGCCCGCACGAGAACTTCCCAGGGTGGTCACCCATCCTGGTACTACTCTCGCCCGAGCACGCTTAACTACGGAGTTCTTACGAAATCCGTAGCGACGCACGGTTTTAAAACGCGTCTTCTATGTTTGGGAGGGGAAATTATATAAGTAGCTCGGGATCTCCTTCTCTCCAGACGATGTGGGGCTAACTCATGGCCTTGTACACCTCACCTCACCTCACCTCACCTCATCCATCTTGGCATTCCCGCCTCAGGAGTATTGGCTCTTGGCTATTGGCCTATTGGATCTTGGTCGTCACAATCCACCCCCCTTAGGGCTACACGTCCTCGTGTAGGGTTAGACCCCCCCATCCCGAGGAGAACCGGCTCTGATACCATTTTGTAACATCCGCCCCAAACACACAAGATTTTGTCCGCTTTGCCCATGCCCGCACGAGAACTTCGCAGGGGGTCACCCATCCTGGTACTACTCTCGCCCGAGCACGCTTAACTACGGAGTTCTTACGAAATCCGTAGCGGCGCACGGTTTTAAAACGCGTCTTCTATGTTTGGGAGGGGAAATTATATAAGTAGCTCAGGATCTCCTTCTCTCCAGGCGATGTGGGGCTAACTCATGGCCTTGTACACCTCACCTCACCTCACCTCACCTCATCCATCTTGGCATTCCCGCCTCAGGAGTCTTGGCTCTTGGCTATTGGCCTATTGGATCTTGGTCGTCACAATTGTGACGACCAAGATCCAATAGGCCAATAGCCAAGAGCCAAGACTCCTGAGGCGGGAATGCCAAGATGGATGAGGTGAGGTGAGGTGTACAAGGCCATGAGTTAGCCCCACATCGCCTGGAGAGAAGGAGATCCTGAGCTACTTATATAATTTCCCCTCCCAAACATACCAAGACGCGTTTTAAAACCGTGCGCTGCTACGGATTTCGTAAGAACTCCGTAGTTAAGCGTGCTCGGGCGAGAGTAGTACCAGGATGGGTGACCTCCCTGGGAAGTTCTCGTGCGGGCACGGGCAGAGCGGACAAAATCTTGTGTGTTTGGGGCGGCTGTTACAAAATGGTATCAGAGCCGGTTCTCCTCGGGATGGGGGGGGTTTAACCCTACACGAGGACGTGTAGCCCTAAGGGGGGTGGATTGTGACGACCAAGATCCAATAGGCCAATAGCCAAGAGCCAAGACTCCTGAGGCGGGAATGCCAAGATGGATGAGGTGAGGTGAGGTGAGGTGAGGTGAGGTGTACAAGGCCATGAGTTTGCCCCACATCGCCTGGAGAGAAGGAGATCCTGAGCTACTTATATAATTTCCCCTCCCAAACATACCAAGACGCGTTTTAAAACCGTGCGCTGCTACGGATTTCGTAAGAACTCCGTAGTTAAGCGTGCTCGGGCGAGAATAGTACCAGGATGGGTGACCTCCCTGGGAAGTTCTCGTTCGGGCACGAGCAAAGCGGACAATATCTTGTGTGTTTGGGACGGATGTTACAGTCCGCACCGTCCCAGTCAAAGGAGAGCCCCGTCGAAAGCCCGTCCTCCCGGAAGGAGGTCTTGAAGAAGGAAGTGGCAGCCTCAAGAATGTCAGACGTGGAAGTCAGCTCGCGGTCATCGTGCCACAGGGAGGCCAAAAAATTCTTCCGTCTCCGAGCATTGGCTACTCTATGAAAATAGGAGGTGTTCGCATCTCCCAACTTCACCCACTGCTCCTTCGAACGCTGCCTCCACATCCCTTCCTCCTTCCTCAAGAGCAGCACCAGCTCCTGGTTGAGCTCCTTCAATCTCGCGGACTCCGGGGGAGTGAGGCTGGCGAGTTCGCCTCTGGCCTCGAGCACCCGAATCTCTGCCAAAGCCGAGACCTTCTGGCGAATAACATTCCCGAAGTGGGCCTTGCTCCAAGCTTGGAGCTTCTTCTTGACGAACCTGAGTTTCTGAGCCATGATCAGAGCAGAGTTATCAACCGACCCTGCCTCGGCCCACCACCTAGCAATCAGTTCCTCGAATCCCTCCTCCATGGTCCACATCGACTCAAAACGAAAAGGAGGTCGATTCAGAGAAATCGAATCCGTAGATAGGAGGATCGGTGCATGATCGGAAACGCAGGAGGCCAGACCTGCCTGAATGGAACCAGGGAAACGCAAGTCCCAGTCCGCAGAGATCAAGAACCGATCCAGCCTAGCCAAGATCGGGTCTTCTCTCTTGTTGCTCCACGTGAAGGTACGCCCGGATAAAGGCAAATCAATCAACTCCTGATGACGAATGAACTGGGAGAAAGCCCTCATCGCCGAAGCATCCCCATCACTGCGTAGTCGCTCCTCTGACCCCCGAGTGACATTGAAATCGCCCGCGATAACCCATGGCCCCAGAAAGTTCGTCCTTAGCAAAGACAGCTCCGTCCAGAAATCGTCACCCCTAGAGTGGTCAGTCGGCCCGTAGACAGATGAAAGCATCCACTCCACCCCATCGAGTCTATTCTGAAGGACCAGGCTGAGGGAGAAAACTCCAACATTGGAACTCTTCAACAAGAAAAGGTCATCGCTAAAGCCTATCAGAATACCGCCCGACGCCCCTGTAGCATCTTTAGCCTCCCACCTCGCAATCTTCCTTGTACTGAGAGAGCGGAAAAAATGATTCGTCGGGTTCTCACGCTTGGACTCCTGGATGCAAATGATGTCGACATCGTGAATAGAAGCAAAAGAGCTAGCCGCCCTTCTCTTCTCTGACTTCCCTAACCCCCTGACATTCCACGACAAGATCTTCATAGAAACACAAAGATAGCAACTCTCCAGACTCCTCCGAAGCCATCCAACCACCCAATCAAGACGAGGCCATCCGCGCTCTTTTCTCCTCCAGCGCCCTGATAGAGTCAAGAAAGAAACGAACACTATCCATCTCTGGAGGGGTAATAAAACCACATTTCTACGCAATATCCAAAACAACAACATCATCCAAAAGAGAGAGGGGGAGGGACGCTGAAGGATCCGCCTGATCCAACTCCAAAAGGTGCATCTTCGCCCGAACCAGAGCCTGCGCCAGCATCGGATCGTCCGAGGAGCGCTGCAAAAACTGGCGGAAACTCCTCCTTGCCGAGTGCAGCTGGGAAGGACCAGCCATGTCCGCCGGTGCCACCGGTCGCTCCTTGTCAACATCCCGAACAGCCAAGTCCCGCGGCGTCTCCCCCTCCTGCTCTAACTCAGCGTTCCTGCCGACATCAACGTTAGAAGCAAGAGAAACCACCATGGGGCTAGCCCTCTCAAAAGGCACGTGCTCAACGGGTGGGTTTAAAGGGGGACCCCCCTCAACAGAATCCACAGGGAAACCCTCGTGCACATCCACGAAGGGGTTAAAATGTGGGGTCTCACACCCCATGTGGGGAAAATCAACCTGAGCCTGAAGGACGTCACCAGTCTCCCCTGCCCCGAGATTCAAACCCAAACCCGAATCCCGCGAGAATTGTTGGAGAGAAGGTGTACCTGGTTCCTGACCACTGCCCGTCTCGCCGGTCGCCTGGCTCGGCCCCGGATCTTGAGCAGGAGCCGGGAAGCGAGGAGGTCTGACACACGGCTGTCGGAACCGGGTGGGATGAGGCGAGGCGATCGGAGGACCAAAGCCCGGTGGGATCACCGGCTCACCGTAAGGCATCCTGTCGCCGAACGGAGGTCCTCCACCGGCACCGTGCTCCAAGGGAGGCAGATAGCCGAGGGGTGGGGGGGGCAGGGAAGTGCAGTCTCCCAGCACCTGGAAGGTGAGACGCACCCTGAAAATCCCACAGCCCAGAGAGAACTGCACCGTCGAGGGAATCAGAATGGGCTCATAACAGAGTAGCGTCGCTTGGCAAAACCGTCTGTGGGAGATAGATGGAAAGACGTTGTGGCATTCCCTGATCTCACCGTAAGGCTCCAATAAGGTCCGGATCGATCCCTCCCCCCACGCGTCGAACGGAAGGCCGAAGATTGTCACCCTAACTGTCGTCCGCCTCCTCTGAGCCACTGCACCAGACAACTCCTCCCAAGGTCGGAAGGAGACGGAGACGGCCCCTAGATCGCGAACTCCTCGCCCGACCTCAATCTCCAGAAATTGTCGGAAAGGGAACTCGACCAGGAACTCACCATTACCGATCTCCTGCGACGGCCACGCCCAGGATCCCTGCCATGCATGTCTGAGGTGTCCAGACAACTCCGTCGCCGTCACCGAACGCCGGAAGACCCGGCAAACACCTGACCGGTTCAGGACCTCCAGCATCTCCTCCCGTCGTGGATCCCGTGGAAGATCCAAAGCAGCGCCTGCCCCTGCTGAAGAAGAACCGGTGGATCCGGCAGATCTGACCATCTTGCACCTGTGGGAGGTGTGGCCTACCTTCCCACAGGAGAAGCAGACGGTAGGGTTACGGCAGGAGATGACAGTGTGGTCCCTCTCCCCGCACCTGAAGCAGCGCCGGACCCCACGATCCCGTCTCCTAACCCCCCGATCTCCCGATCTCCCGATCTCGCCGCCTGATTTCGACGCCGAAACTCCCGATCTCGCCGCCGGAGAAACACGGGCCGAGCGTCGCACAACGTCCGCAAAGGAGACCTTATGGAGGCTCGACCTGGGATGATTTGAAGAGCCCCCGGGACGCCTATCCCGGGAACGACTCCTCTCCTCCCCCCTAGTCGAAACCCCCTTTCCGAGAGGCAAGGTCCCATCTCTCGAAGCTCCTTGGGAACGCAAGACGCCGGTTTCCCCAGATCGCCGAAACCCAGATCTCGAAGGTGCCCCCCTGGATCGTCCCCGGTTCTCCCTGGATCTCGAAGCACCTCGGGATCGCCCTCTAGCCATCCTCCGCCTGCAGTTGTAAGAAATTGAGATGGATCAAAGGGCTATTTGCACGCTACAGTTTACCGTTAAATTTGTCGACAGTTGATCGGGTTGTTTTAAGTTTTTTTTTTTGAATTTTTTTTTTTAAAATCTTGATCTAAGTAGAGTAGATTAACCATCCATAAAAAGAAATATGGTTAAAAATTGTCATGTGGCACCCAAATTGAAGGAAGGACTAGCGTGTTGGGTGGTCGGGAGGACCGTGTTCCCTATTCCCTTTATATATACACCATTTTGCATGAAACTTCAGACCTCTCTAAGATCTAATTATTAATAAGCTCTATTTTTTTTCGAACGATTTAAAATAGTCGCCCCGAAGCACATTATCACTGTGGTTCGGGTTCCGCTCGCCAACAACGTGTGTTATCCCACTAGGATCACCCGTCCCTTAAGATACGATCCCCTTGGATTTTCTTGGTGGTCTATAGATCGTCCACTCCATAACCGTTAATATGTGAGCAAATAGCAACTGCCAAATGAATCCCAAACCATGATGATAGTATGGTTCGGGATGACTATGTACATTAAGGGCTTTATATATTTTTTAGCAAACATGCTAAGTTTCTCAGTACGTCCATCCCAAATGTTTAAACAGAATAACATGTCATCTAATATATCACAACATCCCTTTGCCTGCTGATCGAGACTGAGTGTGATTCACCAATCAGGGTTGAAAGTAACGGACGACTGTGATCTTGACACATCATTCGGTTTAAAGAAATCAGTAAAAACATTCGGAATAAATAATATTTTATTTTTCTAGAAAACTTTTGATTCCCTTTCAGTTTTAATTTGCCCATTAATTTGTGTGCAAGAATCGATGCGTTTCAAACTCTAGCTGGAGGATTCGGTTCATGGATTCGTGCCCAAGAGATTTTGGTTCCAGGAGCACTTCAGATCGAGTTATTGGTTATGTGGTCCTACAACTAGTGCCGGCTCACTATTTAGTAGAAAGTTTTTATTCTAATAGGGTATTTGGGACCTTAAGTACATATTTTATATGCTGCTTTAGGTTATTTAAGTGGGGTTGGGACCTTCTTTTCATAACCGGCCTTAGTCTATTTAAATAGTTTTGTAATTTGAAATCCTTTTGTTCACATCACATAGACCGCCTTTGTTACGAAGAGAGAGTGAGAGAGAATAGGTTTTGGGAGACAAACTCCTTGTATTATCTCATCAATCTCATTGTTGTTACATAAGACTACCTCTGATCTTTATATAGAGAGAGAACACACACCATTACATTACCACAACCGAGGTGGGACTAATAGAATATTAACACACTACATCTAATACCCCCCCCCCCCGTCAAACTGATTAAGGTATAATCCGACATCAGTTTGCTTAATAAAAGAAAGAAGAAAGAAAAGAAAAAATAAAATAAAATAACATATTTTTGTGCTGTAAAGGAAAGATAGTGCCAGGGCGACCTGCAAGCAAGTCGTCCTGGAAACCCACCCGATTGACCTGCAAGCAGGACAAATGGGGGAACCCGGCCAACCTGTAAGCAGGTCAACCGGGGGAAGTGACAATGATCACTAAGGATCGGAGCGGAGGAAGCCGACGGTGATGGAAGCCGGCAATAAAGGAGGCCGAAAGAAGAGAAATCAGCTAAGAACATGTGTGAATGCATGATACCTTATAGGAGGAAAAAACCCGGCCGAAGCAAGTACTTGCCACCTCTTAGAAGATCTCAATCATCACAGACAAAGAAGAAAGAGAGAATGAAGAGTCGTAGCTCTGATAGGGTCACATGACCAAGGAAAGAAAGAGGATATAAAAGCTGGCGCAAGAATGATCGGAACGAGAGAGGATCCAAAAGCCGGCACAAGACAAGTGTGACCGGAACGAGAGATGATCCAAAAGCCGGCACAAGACAAATGTGATCGGAACTAGAGAGGATCCAAAAACAAGCACAAGACAAGTGTGACCGGAACGAGAGAGGATCCAAAAGCCGGCACAAGATAAGTGTGACCGGAACGAGAGGATTCAAAAGTCTGTACAAGACAAGTGTGACCGAAACTATAGAGGATCCAAAAGCTGGCACAAGACAAGTATGACCGAAACGAGAGAGGATCCAAAGGTCGGCACAAGACAAGTGTGATCGGAACTAGAGAGGATCCAAAAGCCGGTACAAGACAAGTGTGACCGGAATGAAAGAAGATCCAAAAGCCGGCACAAGACAAGTGTGACCGGAAAGAGAGAGGATCCGAAGGGTCAACACAAATATGACTGGGGAGAGAGAGGATCCAAGGGTCACAAGAGTGACCGGAGAGAGAGAGAGGATCCAAGGGTCAACACAAATGTGGCCGGAGAGAGAGAGGATCCAAGGGTGCAAGGTGGACCGGTAGGGCGCAAAGCACAAAAGTACCAAGGAACCGCAAGGGCACAGAGCGCGAGGCGGGAGGGCAGACGAATCGACAAAGCGCAGGGGCATAGGGTGCAAGGCGGGCTGACAAAGCGCAAGGCGCAGCAGACGATGGGCGTGGGACGTCAAGGTAGCCGGATCAAATGCCTTAGGGCTCCGGCAGCCAGCAAGACAGGAACAGGCGCATAGAAGGGCTGGATCCGGGCGGTGCAAAGGTCCAGGTGAAAGAGGGCCGGATCGGGTGCAAGGGGTGCAAGGGCCGTGCTGGGTCGGATTGGGTGTAGGGCATAGCGCAGAGTCACGGGCTCAAAAAGGTTGATCGGGTTTTTAGGAGAGATCGGATCGAGTGTAAAGCATAGCTGCAGAAAATCGTAAAGCACAGCCATCCGATGCAAATCGGATGGCTGTGATCAGTTAGAGAGAGAGAAGGGAATAAAAGAGAGAAAGGTCGGATGAGAGAGAGAGGAGATAAGGAAAGAGAAATAGAGATAGAGACGAGAGCGAGAGAGTCAGAGACGGGAGAGAAATCCGGGCGGCACGCGGGCGCAGGGTGGGCCGGCGTGAGCTCGAGGCCGGCACGGAGAAGAGGTGGCCGGCGCGAGGGAAGGAGGTGGCTGGCGCGGTGGCGACGACAAGCGGCAGATTCGGCGAGGGTGCAGGGCATAGTCGGGTCGGCGAGGTCCAGATATAGGCCGACGAGCGCAAGATCGTGCTCCGGTGGGGACGGCAGGCGGGCACAGGCGATTTGTGCGAAGGAGGGCACGGGCGCGGCACAGGGCCGACAAGCGTGGCGCAGGTCCGGACCGGGATCGGATGCAGCGATGGGCTCGGATGAGGAGGTGGCCTCGAGCTTAGGACGCAGAGCCGGGCCGACAGGCGCATGGTGCAGGTGAAGCCGGCGGGCGCGAGGACCGGGCTATGCAGGGTGAAACCGGGGACAGAGGCGCAGGGCCAAGCGGCGGGCGTCTTCGCGGACGGCAGACCGGGAGCAATCGGAGAGGGAATCCCCTCCCCTGAGTTCGTACGCCGAGGAACTTCCCGAGCTGATCCCCACCGTCGATGAGCCCTCTCTCCCTCCTTGTCTGTTTCCATCGATCCATGCGGCAACCCAACAACCCAGTCGGGATCGGATGGCGGGCGCGGCGAGGGCATCAACGACGGCGAGCGGCAGCGACGAGGGCCCCATGGTGAACGGTGCGCCGGGAGGAGGCCGGCACGGCAAGGGGATGGCCGGTAGCGCCAGATCTGGCCCCCCGTGCTGCTGTGCTGGAGATAGGACGCGAGCTCAGGTCTCGGGCGGCGGTGACGGTGGGGCGCCAGTGATCAGGCCGAACGGCGAGCAGCGGTGGAGCGACGACCGTACCAGATCAATTAAGTAGTAAGGAGAGAGAGACGAGGAAAAAACAATTTTTACTGTTCCCGGCCTCCTCGATGTTGTCGACGACGACCGAGGAGGCCGAGACCGGAAAGTAGAGCGTCGAAACCCTAGGCCAAGAGGGTTGGCTCTGATACCATGTTACGAAGAGAGAGGAAGAGAGATAGGTTTTGGGAGAAAAACCCCTTGTATTATCTCATCAATCTCATTGTTGTTACATAAGACTACCTCTCATTATATAGAGAGAGAACGCACACCATTACATTACCACAACCGAGGTGGGACTAATAGAATACTAACACACTACATCTAATAGCCTTAATGGTTTTATGGTCGAGCTGCCAGCTCTGCCCACAACCCCCTTTTTTTAACAACCACCACCGGCCAGGTGGAGAAAAGAGCACAGGGGATCGACCACAACCACAACCATATCGGCGTGAACACTACACCACCGCACGCCAGCGGAAAACACTGCACACCAACAGAATCACACCATGACTACACACCGACGAATTAACACACCATACACCGACGGAGATAAAAGGGGAAAAACAAAAACAAACACCCAAAAATTTAAGAAACTAAAACAAATCGACCACTAGTAGCTCGACTGACGAACCCCGATCTACTTTCATCCAACCACCGCCTCCATGCGTCACCGGGATCTGCTACGCCGAGCAGAGGAGGGGATCAAGAAAACTCATCGTCGGAACATCCGTCCGCAGCGGGCCAGGGTCCAGATCTGCCACTCCCATCGCAAACGGCTAGAGACCGCTACCCCGAAACCAGCGTTGGCCGGTGAATCTAGCAAAGGAGGGTCCACGCAGTCCCGAAGAGACAATCAAAAAAATACCAACCGCCGAAGATCCCCTATCAACAAGAGGAGTGGAGGGTGAAACATCCGTCCCTCAGGAACAGCCGACCAAACGACTGGCCTCCTCGAAGTCAGCACCGACGTTTGAGGAGATTAAGGGGGGGATCGTCGAAACCCTAAAACAATAAGAAAGGGGGCAAGTGAGAGAGGGAGCTTCGAGCCTCACATGCACTCTTCTAGTTCGCATACATCACCGACAACCCATGAACGATAACAAAAATTCGTTGTGGTTGGACATTAACGTGAGTGTTAGATAGAGCCTTTGGGTTCATGGTTTTTTCTTTGCAAGGGCAATTTGACTAAATTTTTCTCCAATTGATAAAAACCTCACTACGTGGCAGTCTAGTTTTTTTCGACACGATTCCAGAGAACCTGCAACATCAACTCGACGACCATATGCAAATACTAGTCTCCTTCTTTCTCTTTGGATCGACAGATTCAATGATCTCGAAGACCACAACTGGAAAGTGTTGTAGCTTGAGTGTCCTAAGTATGTTTTTTGTATTAACATTAATAAAGATGGCTTTGGTTATTGCTGTAATAAAGACCCTAGGGAACACAGTAGGCCACTAAGGTTGTCACGCCCCAGAAATCTGAAGACCGATTCCTGGAGTGTGGGGTGGGAAAAAGAAGGTTTTAGTACTGGTCACTTAACTATGCCAATTGGGTTTCTCACCGGGCTTCTTCGATGCTCACACATATGGAAAAGAAAGAAGAGGGAGAACAAGAGAGGATATTTTAAAACTTGATTTTTTATAAAATATTTTTATTTATTTTAGAAAGTAGAGAAAAATGAAATTTATCAACAGTGAGAAATGTTAAGCTAGGCTCGACCTTCAAAAAGGATATCCTCTCAGTATGTATGACCTAACGGTGTCACTACATAGCGACAGAAGATCCTCTAAAGGAGCACGAGGCTCAAGCCTCCGACGGTGAGCCAAGTAGCCTCACCCTCTCCCTAGCACTCGGTGCACTGGTTTAGAGGTCCTACCTACTGGCTAGTCAAATTAGGTCAGTTCTTCTTCTTATATTTTCATTGTGATCTAACCTAGGCTTGAGGCCTTGAGGAGAGGCCTACCCAAAAGATTCAGCTGGCACATTATCACTAACAATCACATCATGCTAGCTAACTAATAAAATTCTTATTCCAATCCAATATAAATACATCTTCTGAAGAGAAACTATTGTTAACTCGACATACTAGAAATAAAAAAAAAAGAAACTGCAACTCTAAACTCGCTCCTGGACTCCTACTGTTGCTCCTGTGCCTTTACTCCTGCAGGAGTGTCTACTCGTGGGAATGAGTAGCCCTCAAAAATACATTTGGGAGATTAGTCAAATTAATGGCTAGTGACACAACATGTTATTTTAATAATTAATCATACTATATAGAAACTGAGGGTAGATGTCCATAACGCTGCATGCGGGTTCCGTCGGACATCGTCGCATGTAGTCGAGTGGACCCCGCCTTACATGGGAGTCGTGAGTCTGGCGATGCATGCCTAAAAAGTTAATAAGCATGTGTTAGCCCTAAAGGGGGTGGATTGTGACGACCAAGAGCCAAGCACCTGCAGCTGGGATGCCAAAATGGATGAGGTGAGGTAACGTGTACAAGGCCACGAGTTAGCCCCACATCGCTTGAAGAGAAAGAGATCCTGAGTTAATTATATAATTTCCCCTCTCAAATATAAAATACGTGTTTCAAAATTATGCGTCGCTACAGATTTCGTAAGAACTCCGTAGTTAAGCGTGCTCGGGCGAGAGTAGTACTAGGATGGGTAACCCCTTGGGAAGTTCTCGTGTGGGCACGGTCAAAGCGGACAATATATTGTGTGTTTAGGGCGGATGTTACAAAGATGTATGGTGGGTCCATACTTGGGAGACCTAGTGGACCAGTCCTGTGTAGACCTAGACTGAGTTCACATGTACAGCTTCGGTGATGCTGGTCATTTCACCAGGAATAAGCTATTGGTAGGTAGTGGAATATGATAAAGTCTCCACCACGAGGAAGTTGGATCTCCATTCACCTGACCAAGCACGATGATCGTGTTGAACAAAAACCAAGATGGTGAATAGATCACTGTATCAGAGCCTGTGCATAAACCGTTTTACTACTATAAATAATATGTTCTTAACCTTGAAGGATCATGTATACTGAGCCAACCAGCTGTATGGTGCTTTGATGTGCTAACGTGTATAGACCTTCCATAGTCCAATACCACGGTACGTTGGGTTATCCGGCTGGTGTTGGATTGGCATCAACCCTTATAGGTTATCCGACATCTATAGTTGGATGGGTGCATTTTGATGAGTCAATCTGTCCACATAATTAATCTAGATATAGTGGTTGTCAGTTAATGACTAACGACGTTCCGAATATTAGGCATATCACCGGAAGGTGTGTGGTATTATAGATGACAAGTCATTAAACCCTAGTCATATAATCGATCGGGGTCTGACGATGCTCTCCACCACCCGAGTGGAATCATGGCACTAATAATATGAGGGACTAAAGATTATCAAAGTATAATAGAGAATAGAGTTACGAGGGAGTAACATAAGTTTAGGATTACTAGAGTTTAACTTGCGTCGCACTCTCGGTGGCTACATGATTAATCAGATTATGACTAATTAGCGAAACTTTTGATGTGTCACCGAAACAGTTAATCAGGGATCCGATTGGACCTATAAATTATGAACCCTGAAGGTTCCACCATGTCGTTGCATATAGGAATTATTCCTCGGCCTGGTTAGATACGTTAGATATGAAGTGGCGCGATGGAGCAGAAGCTCGAACCCTAAGAACCTAATTCGCATATGTTAAAGGGCCATAAGTGTATTTTAGTAAATACTAAAATATGGTTCGGAACATATTGAATATGGATCTTAAAATGAGTGGAATAATTCTAGGAGCTCATAGGTGCTGACGAAACTTGATTCCGACTAGCGCACTTTACTTTATCTCTCTATCAGCGGTCTTCATACATAAGTGTGTTTTCGTCCAAGGTGTCGTAGAGATAAAAGGAAGCTCCAACCATGGGAAATCTGATCCCCTTTCATCCCTATCTCTAGGGGACCAGCTCTAGCTTGCGTAAGCAAGTAGGGGGCCAGCCCTATAAGAGAATAAGAAAAGGGGAGGTCGGCCCTAGGTGTGCAAGTCCCTCCCTCTCTTGGAAATATATCCAACCCCCTCTCCCTCTTCCTCTTTGTGGTTTCGGCCATCGAAAAAAGAGGATGAAGAAGGAGGAAGGAAAGAAAAGAAAGAAGAGAAGAGGAGGTCTTCGAGGCACACCATCATCTTCGCTACGTGCAATCCTCCGTCGGCGTGTTGTCCTTGCACTCAGAGATAGGATGTCATAGGTTCCTCTCTTCGCAAAGGACAATGTGTTATTCGACAGCATCCCTCTCGGTTTACGTGCGGATCGTCATCAAACATTGCTCCACTCTCCTCGGATTAAAGATCTGAAAGGTATGATGATTCTAAACACTTAACTAGATGCATGTATGTAGATCCTTCGTAGATCATAGTATGCCTTTAGGGTGTCCGCATATATGCTAGGTTCATAGATTTGCATGTATATTGTTTTGTGGAATAAATAATGATGAAACATATACCACCCGATCTTCAGATCTATATTTTTTCTTCCACTGCGACTCTGATATAAGGATTAAAATCCAACTGGAAGTTCATGGTCGGATCTTTTTAAAAGATTCTAAATCACCTCGCAACTCCTGCTCGGCTTCTAAACATCTATCGAAAGCGAAAACCCCTTTGAAGAGGCAAATTTTTCTTTGACTAGCACTGAAAAATAAGATACTCATGAAGATGAATCTAAAGAGGCGAAACCACCCTGGTGTCCAAGAGGTAGCGTGCTCCTTATGCAACAATGCATACGAAGATGTGAATTAACTGTTGGTTATAAATTGCTAAAACAGAAATATAGATGACTATTATCTTTTGCATATACCAAATTTAGAGGGCAATAAAATGAGATGGTATCAACTATGTTTGATAGGTATCAAAATCAGCAATAAGCACAATTCAATTTTACTCTATGGGCAATCCATTTACTTAAGTTATAGCATGGAATGCTTAGATAGAGGATCTAATTCTAGTAGTACTAGAATAACATAGAATAACTAATTTAACACATGAATGTATGGAGATGTAGGGAGAGGAAATAGCCTGGGTCGAGACGCAAGACGCTGTCCTAAGATGGGATTTGCCCTCCTCGGTGCGGAGCTCCCGGCTTCCGATCTTAGAGATACAACGACTCTTGAGTTCCCCCGTCGGCACGACTCCGAGGGAACAAAACGAACTCAGCTTTACTCGAATCTGAAAAATAAAAACGGAAATGGGATCTCCTCTTCAAATCAGGTTGGAAGATCACCCTGAGATTTGAAGAGGATGGAAGAACTGCTCTCGGGTTTTCTCACAGAGCTAACTGGTTCGACAATGGCAGAAAGAGAAGAAGAGAAGAAGGCTCTTGTTTTCTCTGTTTTTTGAAAGGCTGAAACTCAGGGCATTTAATAGGCATTGGGATAATCTAATTTATTAGCTGCTGACAGGGGGAGCGGAGTGGCTCGAGGTGGCAGCTGACGTAGACAGGCTGCTGCGTGACATAACTGTTAGGAGGCTGCCCGCTGGCACAATGATGACCGTTTGGGTGGCTCCAGGTACCGAGATGATGATGGCTGATTTTGGGCTTTTGGTAGGACTTGGGATAGCCATTTGGTGGCTATCCCAAATCCTACCAGAAGCCCGGAAGCCCATTCGCGTCCACACGGCTCGCGAGTCGCGGACCCCGGACCCGGGCCCGACCCGGCTCAGCACGCGCGCGTGCGCGCGTGTGTGGTGTGTGAGGCCTTAGGCCCATGAGAGCTTTACCATCATCTAGGGCTAGAAGGTCTTAGAATAGGGAAGAATCTTAGGAGTATATTGGAGATACTCTAAGACATGCAACCTGTGGTCATGATCAAGGATTTCAATAAGTGGCATGGCTTATTTCCTCCTCCCACTTTGTAGTGGCTAGTCTCCCTCTCTTCTTAGTGGCAAACTTTTTTTTTTTTTTTGTTAGTTCGAAGGGGGGATCAATGGACCACCGGGAGGCACCACAACCTAGCGCTAGCAAAGACAAACATCTGAATGACCATCCGCCATCATGCGGAGAAATTGGCACAGGGTCACCTCGACACACCAACACCCTGGTGTGACCAACGGCTAAAAGAGAGGCACACACACCTCTAGACCATCCGCCGGAAAAGATTTATTTAACCAATAAGGAGTTTATAACCCATGACGACCTTCTCCTCCTCAAGATAATAACCAAAGTCCAAGTCCTTTAACCAATAGATCATTATAGACTTCATCTTAGTGGCAAACTTTCCTATATGTGGGATTATTAAAAATCAATGTAGTTATCTTGCTCTTATGTCGAGCTTTGATCCTTGGTCTATCTTGTGTTGGTTCACTAACAAGTCATGTACTGATCACTTTCATGGTTCAGAAGAAAAAAAACTTTGATTAGGTTTTAATCGGACCTATCACACCCTTATTGGTCTTGTGGATACTTAATTAGCCTAAGAAGCTTCATGTATAGTTCGAGCCCAAAGATCCCCTAATAGCACTTGGTAACTGTCGAGGGCTTAGGCCGTTCAGTGAGAGGTGCGTGACATACGAGTTCAGTCAAGTGAAGTATCGATCCGACACTGGTTTGACCTAGGAATGAACATGGGCCCTGTGGCCCTCTTGGTCTGACCCGATCATATACGGGACCTAGGTTAAGTGTAGAGGCCTGTGGGGTTGGGTCGTATTTTTAGATCCGAATAAATTTATGGGTCGGATTTGGGCTTGCACTTATTAGATGAGCTATTCCAGTGCAATTGATTTTTTATAATTTTTTATTATTAAGTCATGTGATAAATAGTCAATCCATCATTTTTCACACCAAGTCAAAGTTGAACCCACATTTATGATGGACCCACTTATAATCTTCCTCTATGTAGGGGTGCACATGAGCTGGACCGGCCGGGCCCCCAAAATTGTCTGGCGGACCGGACTTGGGTTGAAAACTCTAGACCCAACTTGGACTGGGCCGGGCTGGACCCGAGCTAACCCATGAACAAACTAAGGCCCTACCAAACCCGGCCCGGCCCGGCCCATGTCCACCTATAGGACTTTGATCTAAACATCTGAGGATGCCATCCTCACCGGGCTAGACAGGCGTCTTCACTGTCGAGCCGCATGTGACCAAATAAGTTTGTCACACGCCACCTATAGATGTGGTGGGTCCGAACTAGACGACTTGCTTGTATAGTTCACCATGATCAAACGATTCGGTCACATTCCACTATCTAGCTAGAATCAGTCTTTTATTTTTTGGATAAATTACACATAGACCCCCTGTAGTTTGACCGATTATCACTTACACCCTGGAGGAGGTGCAATTGATGCTTTTTCAAACTATAGGGAGGTGTTTGTAGGGTTTTAAACATAAGGGAGTGTAAGTGATAATCGATCAAACTATAGAGGTCTATGTGTAATTATCTTTTTTTTTTTTCAACCCTGGAGGTGAGAGGGGCTTGGTACGGTCCCCAACCGGTTTATTTATTAGGCCCAAAAGGAAAAGTTTAGAGACAATAACATACTATAGGGAGGAAAAGCTAGAGGAGATTACTAGGCCCCAATCAGTCACTTGGCTGAAAACCTAAGTATCAAGCTTAGTGTATGAACTTGTTGTACCTTTTTTTTGTTTTTGAGAAACCATCAACGTCTCATTTGAGGGAGGGTTAAGACAGGCCCCTACTGGTTATTTAATTTGATGCAAGCGATAATTGATCCTAGATCTCAGGTACCAACCTCCTGAGACTTTACCACCTCACCTAGCTGGCACTTACTCGCTTGTTGTACTTAGGTGAACTATGCCTAATTTGAGGACATCTAGGTTTATTTGTGCACAATTTTGCCCTGCTTGACCAAGTCAAGTGCCCAAGCATTCACTCAAACACAAAGGCACTAAGAGCATAAAAGGTCAACTTGGAAGATTTTAGTCTCCTATGGAGTCCTCTTGAGTTCTCCAATTCTCTCTAGATTCTCGAAAAATTGAGTTCGATCTCCGGTTCTCTAGAATGTTCTAGTGTCATATAAATATCTTTACAAAATATTCTTTGTAGAATGGTGCGGAGAATTTTAGGATGTTTGCGGACGTTAGACTATAATAAATGGCATTATCTTAGGCACACTTGTAGTCTCATATTTATCTAATCTAATAGTATAATAAAAAAATAAAACCCTCTCTTGGGGACCTCTTTTGAAGAGCCAGAATCTTTCTCCCTCGTGTGAATGTGGCTCTCTCATAATTCCTATTAAAACCTTATTATAAAGATGATGAGCACCCATTCAATGTCATTTAACAATCATTTGATGTTAATTGAAAAAATCATTAGTACTCTATATCCCACTCCAGATTGTTACTTCTTCAAACGGTTGTGATATTATCAGAGGCAAGTGACATGCATGCATCAAGTATATCCGATCATTACTCGGGTTTCTTACTTCTAGTCTATATAATATATGGGAGGTCTCATTTCCACCTCACTCATAGAGAAGTTGTAATCTCTCTCGATGCGTTATAGAGTTCTTGTAGCTTTCATCTCTTCTTTTGTCTAGGGTGTGTGAGAGGCAGTAAGAGGGGTAAGTTCTTTAGTGTGTGTGTGTGTGTGAGTGAGTGAGTGAGAGAGTAATGGAATGTTGAATCGACTATGAGGAGGTAGGTTGAGTGTCGTGGAGGCTTCTTGATGGGGAATGATGGATGTGGTTCCTCAAAATTCAAATAAATATTCCTCGAATTATGCCAAATAAAAATTGGACAAGGATGGACGTCACCGGAATAAATCTTCGAGTAAATAAGTAAACCATGATTGAAATCTTCCCGAATATAGGCTTTGAATCAACAAAAACGGCAACAAATAAGCTTTCCTAAAGATTGAGGTGTCCTTAGTAAAATGGGCTACGATTGGCGATGCCCTCAGCAATTCTGGGTTGCCAAAGTTTTAATATAAAAAAGAAGGTGCCCTACTGGGTGCCAGAAGTACCATGATGCCCTCAGATTAATACCCGATTGCGGAGGAGGTGCCCGCAAGAATTAGTTAATACGAGATTATTTTAATCTTGTGTTTTTGCCGTAAAAAGAGTCACTTGGGTTTTCTTTTCTTGCGATTTAGGGCATGATTGAGGTTTTGTTGTGCTAGCAGAGAAGAAGCCAAGAGACTCTTTTCACGTGGAAACACAAAGAAGAGAAAAAGGAGCTCACGCACAGCCTTGCCGGGAGAGAAGAGAGAGGGGGAAAGAAAGAGAGAAAAGTCGGTGTTACTCCTCCTTTCACTTTCTCTACTCATCGTCTTCTTCTCTTCTTTGCGGGGAAACAGATAAAGGGGCAAGCTCAAACAAACAAATTAGGATTTGATAGAACAAGAGGGGGAGAAAAGAATAAGGGGGAGGGGAAGACCCGGAGTTAACTGGATTCGAGGAATTCATCTCTATTTAATCCAATCCAGGATCATAGATTTTTTAAAATAAACTTTATTCATATCATTCCATAATTCATAAAGAAATAGGCAATGTCTTTATATAATAGATCATTTTACATCAACTAATGTCCCCAAATAATATGGGACTAAAAAACACCTAAAAGATGACTTTTAATCCAAATCTAAAAACTATCTAAATAAATTTGACAAAAATAACAGCTTAAATATTGACAAATAAATAATAAAAGATAATGGATCTCATGAGCTGGTCGATGGTGGAGGCGGTGAAGCCGGGCCTGATCCCCATCATTTCCAAAAGAAAAAACCATTAAATCTATGGCATAGAGGCCCATATATCCATACAAAGCTCGACTGAGGAGAAGAAGATTTTTCTGTCTGTGCCCTTAGCTTCTGACGTACACACAATGTTCTTCGTAGAAGGATTAGGGAGTATACAATCATTAGCCCCGAACACTCATTACCACCTTGGGATCGTTGGCTTCTTTGCCATTGGGCAACATAAAAGGTTTAGGGTAATCACTAAAATCTTTCAAAAAGAGATAGTGCTTAGTTGTCCCCGCCACGTCAGCCCCGAACTCTCCATCTCGTTGGTCATGCCATGTCAGCCAACGGCACGATCGAGAGACGCATCCCCTTTTCCTCTTTGATCGCACACTACAATATGCGCTATGTTCTTCCGTCTATGACGAGAACCTGCTCTCCCTTCGATGATACAGATCGGATCTCCACTGGGACAGATCGGATCTCCACCGTGATGCCGGTTGGGATCCTTCGATGCTGTTACGGAAAGGAAAAGAGAGAATAGTTTTGGAGGAGGAAAAACTCCACTTGTGTTTTACATTAACCTCATACCTCTCCTTATATAGAGAGATACCATACACCTTTACATAACCACAACCGAGGTGGGACTAATATAAGACTAACACCCCCCCTCAAACTCACGGTGGGTCAACCACTGAGAGTTTGCGAATAAGAAACCAAAATCGAGGAGATGGATGACACTTTGTGAATAAGTCAGCAATCTGCTCCGTCGAAGAGACATAAGGCAAAGAGATGGTCCCAGCCTCATACTGCTCTCTGGAGAAATAGCAATCTAGTTCAATGTGCTTGGTTCGCTCATGAAACACTGGATTGCTGACAATCTGAATAGCACTCTTGTTGTCACAATGAAGAGCAGTGGGACCCGAGGTATCAACACCAAGATCTCGAAGAAGACGTCGGAGATGAACGATCTCCTTCGTAGCAGTGGCCATGGCACGAAACTCGGCCTCAGTACTAGAGAGTGAAACCACCTTCTGCTTCTTACTCTTCCAGGAGATAAGAGAGTCACCAAGAAACAGACAGTAACCAGTAGTCGAGCGACGAGTAGTCGGGTCCCCTGCCCAATCGGCATCAGAGTATGCACGAAGAGCTAGAGAGGAGGATGACGAGAAGAAAAGCGATCGAGTGATAGTACCACGAAGGTACCTAAGAGTCCGAAGAAGAGCAGCGTAGTGAACAGAGTGAGGGGCATCCACAAACTGGCTGAGAATACTGACGGCATGGGCAATATCCGGTCTGGTGATACAGAGATAGACTAGCTGACCAACTATCTCACGGTACCTGGTAGGATCGGAGAGGGGCTCACCATCGGCAGGGCGAAGTTTGACATGAAGCTCAAGAGGAGTGTCAACTGTACGACAATCAGATAGTGCAGCCCGAGCAAGAATGTCAGCTGTGTACTTCTGCTGAGAAAGCAGAATCCCCCTAGTGCTCCTAGCAACCTCCAGGCCAAGAAAATAACGCAGAGGACCAAGATCCTTCATCTGAAAGTGGCTTCGAAGATGCTCTTGAAGGGAGGCAATGGCACGGGTGTCATCACCAGTAAGAATCATGTCATCGACGTAGAGCAGGATGATGGCCCGGCCTTGGGGGGAAGTTCGCACAAACATAGAATGGTCTTGAAAACTCTCCACAAAACCGATTTCAGTAACTGCCCGACGGAAACGCTCAAACCAGGCACGAGGAGCCTGTTTGAGGCCATAGATAGCTCGACGAAGACGACATACATGCTGAGGAGGTGTGCTGAGGCCCGGAGGAGGCTGCATATAGACAACCTCAGAGAGATCACCATGAAGAAAAGCATTCTTCACATCCATCTGGGACAGGGGCCAACCTCTAGCCGCAGCAACAGCTAGAAGAGTCCGAATAGTGGTCATCTGAGCTACTGGAGCAAACGTCTCATCATAATCAATCCCATATTCCTGAGTGAAACCGCGAGCAACAAGACGGGCTTTGTACCGTTCAATAGAGCCATCTGGACGATGCTTGATCTTGAAGACCCATTTGCAGCTGATGGGCTCGATACCATGAGGTAGAGGCACAACCTCCCATGTCTGAGTCTGCGCAAAAGCCTGAAACTCCTCAGCCATAGCCTGCTGCCACACCGGGTACTGCAATGCCTCTCTGTAAGACCTGGGCTCTCTGGCTGTGTGAAGGGCAGTAAGGTAGGTAACGAACTGAGGCGAATAGGAAGTGACAGCGGCAAAACCAAAGCGATCAGGGGAGTAGCCAAAGTGGTCAGGAGGGCGACGCTCGCGCTGGGGGTAGCGAGGAGGACTGTGAGGATCCTCAGCTGGTAGAGGTAGGCTGCTCGAAGTGGACGAAGCACCAGAGGAGTCACTAACAGATGAAGACGTGACAGGTAGTATGTCAGACGGTTGAGAAACAGGCAGAGGAGACGAGGGATCCGAAGGGGAGGAAGGACTCAAACGGGTAGCAGGGACGACAACGGGAGCAGGAGGTAAAGGCTCAAGAGCAGGAGCAGGAGGAGCGATGAAAGAAGGAGAAGGTGAGAGAGAAGGAGGTATCGCAAGGAATGTGAGATCCTGAGACGCAGGAGAGTAGTAAGGAACATGTTCAACAAAAGTGACATGTCGAGAAATGCGAAGACGACGAGCTAGAGGGTCATAGCAACGATACCCCTTGTGCTCAGAGCTGAGTCCCAAGAGTACACATTTAGTGGACCGAGCCGACAGTTTGTTACGCTCATGAGAAGGAAGGAGGACAAAACATGTGCATCCAAAGGTACGCAGCATGCTATAATCAGGAGGGGTGCCAAAGAGACGCTCATGAGGCGAAACACCCGCGAGGACAGAGGAAGGGGTGATGTTAATGAGGTTGACAGAGGTCAAAATAGCCTCCGCCCAGAAGGTGCGAGGAACGCACGAGGAGATAAGCTGAGCACGAGCGGTCTCAAGAATATGACGATGCTTGCGTTCTGCAACACCATTCTGCTCATGAGTATGAGGACATGATTGTTGAAAAAGAGTCCCATGGGACTGAAGGATAGAACGCATGGTAGAAGAGAGATATTCGCGAGCGCAATCAGACCTAAAAGTTTTAATACGGGCATGAAACTGAGTATGAATCATGGTGGTGAAGGTCTGATAGATGTCGGGAATATCAGAACGCTGACGAAGGAGATACACCCATGTAAAACGAGAATAATCATCAATAAAGCTGACATAATAAAATAGCCATTCATAGAAGAAAGAGGTGCAGGACCCCAAATATCTGAGTGCACTAGATCAAACGGACTACAGGACTGCGACAAACTGGGAGAAAAGGGGCGAGCAGAATGCTTAGCCAACTGACAACCTGAGCAAAAGGAAAGACGAGAAAATGAACCACGGCCTAAAGCACCAGATTGGAAAAGACTTTTAAGCCGAGGTTCAGACACATGACCTAGCCTCCTGTGCCACAGGTCGGCATCAGAAGAAACAGCACTACAGACGACCGAAGGAGAGACAGGAGGTAAATGAAGATACTCCAGGTGATGTAGGCCACCGACCCTACGAGCAGCACCAATCCTCTGTCCCGAGCGAGGATCCTGCACAACACACAAAGAAGGAGAGAAAGCAACTGTCAGACCGGAATCACAAAGGCAGCTAATAGAAATCAAGTTCATGCGAAGCTGAGGAGCATGTAGAACAAATGGTAAAGAAAGAAAGCCTGAAGTGATGGACCCAGTCTGCGAGATGGCTAGAAGAGAGCCATCCGCAGTGTGGATCGGAGGAATACGATGGGCGGGAGAACATGCAGTAAGAATAGAGTGATCAGGTGTCATATGGTGAGAGGCCCCAGAGTCCATAATCCAGGGTGCAGAGGTACCCGAGGTGGCAGAGAGACCGGAGGGGCCGGAAAGACCAGCAGTAGGCTGTAGAAGGAGCTGCTCAAGACGCATCTCGAGACGCTGAAGACGATCTGTCGTAGTAGCTGCGGTAGAAGTGGTGGCAGGAATGGTAGTGCTAGCAACGGCAGCCGCAGATCGATTACGGTGAGGTGGACTCGCACGCTTCTCCGGGTGGAGAAGCCAACAGGAGTCAATCGTGTGCCTCATCTTGCCACAGTGGGTGCATCGCCGAGTATCAGGCAAACCGGCGGGACGAGAGCCACCCCGAAACGGAGGAATTCTCGGGGGGTGAGTGGCCGCTAGAACCCCCTCAAAGCTAGAGGGTACAGGTGCCCTGCGGGCAGCCACGGTGCGAAGACGCGTCTCCTCGGCAAGAAGCTCGGCGACGACAGCATCGAGACGAGGAAGCGGATCTCGATGAATCAGCTGACCCGCAAGAGGAGAGAACTCTGGGCGAAGAGCCATCAGAAATTGGTAGAGTTGTCGTCGTTCCCGAAAAGCTGTAACTCACGCCAAGAGGCACTGACTCTGGATATCTCCAACAGAGGGGGCTCCAAGGCCTGGAGCTCACGCCAATAGCCGCGCATAAGACTATGAAATTGCTGAATGGTCTGCTCTCCCTGCTGAGCAGACTGGGCCTGAGATAAGAGCTGATACTCGCGGGCCCCGCTTTGTTCCACAAAGCGCTCAGTAAGGTGGGCCCAGAGTTCTGCCGCAGTAGAGAAAGTGACAAGATCTGCACGAAGAGAGCGATCGACCGAAGCAACTAGAAAGGCACGAACGCGGCGGTCACGAACACTCCAAGAGTCAAAGGCCACTGGGTGAGATGGTGCTGCAGGAGCAGGAGTGGAGCCGTCGAGGTGACCATATAATGCACGGCCATCCAGAATGCTTCGGACTGTAGCCGACCACGCAGTCCAATCCACGACGGTTACAAGAGGAAAATCCGTAGAGACTGGGAGGAAATCCCTTGTCTGCTCGATAGGTGTAGCCGAGAACTGGGCTGAGGACACTCCAGATGGAGCGGAGGACGTCGTTACGGACTGATCATAAAAGGCCATTAGTTACAGGGCGCAGTGCAATACGGGATATATTCGGATTCGATACGGGATAAGAACCGATACGGGATAGGTACGGGATAGGCACCGGTGCGGGATATTGATATGGTGCGGGATAGTACCGAACGGATCGGATTTCGGTGCGGGATAACCGGGCGGTGCGGGATACCGAGCGGTGCGGGATAGTGCCGAACGGATCGGATTCGGTGCGGGATAATCGGGCGTGCGGGATAGTGCCGAACGTATCTTATTCGGTACGGGATAACCAGCGGTGCGGGATAGTACCGAACGTATCAGTTTCGGTGCGGGATACGCGATCGGAGGCGGTGCGGGATAGTGCCGTCTGGCTCGTGGAGACAGGAGCGGGGGCCTATGCCGGGATCGGGGCCGGGGCCGGGGCCGGGGCCGGGACCGGGAGCGGAGGCCGGGGCCGAGCCGGAGACGGTGCTGTCCGGAGCTCAGATGCTGTCCGGAGCTCAGGGCCGGGGCCGGGACCGGGAGCGGAGGCCGGGGTCGGGGCCGGGGCCGGAGCGGAGATGTCCGGAGCTCAGGTGCCGTCTCTACGGTGCTCTCAAAAGCTTCGAGCTCTCAAAAGCTTCGGGAAAAAAAAAGAAAACCTAAACAGTGCTCGAGCTCAAAAAGCCCGGCTCTGATACCATGTTACGGAAAGGAAAAGAGAGAATAGTTTTGGAGGAGGAAAAACTCCACTTGTGTTTTACATTAACCTCATACCTCTCCTTATATAGAGAGATACCATACATTTTTACATAACCACAACCGAGGTGGGACTAATATAAGACTAACAGATGCTATCCTCTATTGCGACGTCGATCAGTTTACTTTCTGATTTACTTCGCTGGTCAATCCAAACAGTTGTCCAGAAGTATATATAATTTTTGGTCTACTTTACTGGTCAATACAAACAATAAGAAGTAAATCAAATTTATTAGTGGATCTGGATGATTTACTAGTCTGCATCCGATTTAGTAGTCTTTACTTTATGGGTCCGAAAAACAAACAAGCCCTCAGAGTCCATTGTACTAGGTCGAGTTCAAAACCCATATAAACATAAACGGAGATCGTCGAGTGTCATCTATCCAAAGGCTACGAATGCTCCAAGTTCCAAAAGTCATGGACTCTGCCAAGGTCCCGATTGAACCTATGTTGTTGCGGTAGACTAGGAATCCATGGCCAGGTTGGTCGGCTATACTCCAACCTGGCCATTGTACTTGGTCGGGTTCGAGATGGACTTAGACAAGTCCGAACCTGGCCCATTTCTGTTTCGAACCTAAATTAG
>OX393551.1:54506213-54597162 GCA_947650365.1 Chamaelirium japonicum | reverse complement strand
AGCACAAACCTAACTTTAACAACCATGAGAAATAATGGCACATAACATCAAGGATTCATCATTAAAAGAACACCCACCGCCAAAATAGAGTCTTAAAGTCCTAATCATGTCTCCCCCGATTCGGAAAGACGGAATCATACCCAACCAATTGGGAAAAATGTTAACCTATGGTTTAAACGGGTTGGGCGGTTGGCTAGTTGACAAGACTCATTAAATACATAGATCAAGTAGGGCCAATTGGGTTGTAGATAAAAAAAATCCAAACTTGACCCGTTTAATAATCGTGTCAATTGTGTCGAACCAGTTGTGTCAAATCGTTTATGATTCAAAGGCACTTAGACCAAACCCAAACCTACTAGCTTCGGGTCGGGTTGTTGGGTCGGGTCAAGATTGCCACCCCTATGCCTACTGCCCTATTAAGAGAACCAATTGGTACTATTTTGAACTATATCAATAGTTCAAGTGTGTCAACATGTACTTTGGACTTTATAAGTCAAGTGGAAAAGAATCTCTTCCCATCCTTTGACATCATTCCATCAGTGTCAATATGAACGGGCCGTTAATTTCAGGCCCAATAGTTGTTCATATAGATGTAGCTCATGCAAGTCTTCTTAGGCCACTCCGTGACCACTGTTTGATGTACATGGATCTTGCTTTTTGGGCCTAACAATTGTCCAAATAGTCCATGTACACCGGTCCACAAAGGGCCTAATTCGGACATTAGACCCACCAACTTTCACAGGCCTACGCCGAGTCCACATGATGCAAGAAAACTTTTCAGGAACAGTCCACAAGGATCAAAGTTTATTGATAACTAGTAAGAAACCCCGGCAATAGCTGTATGAACTTGACGTACGCCATTTGGTACAGATGATATTGCAATTGCTCGAAGAAGTGTGAAATGTGAAGTGAGTGTGATTCAGTACTTGTTTTAGAGAGAGAGAGAGAGAGAGAGAGAGAGAGAGAGAGAGAGATTGACATGAAATGACCATTAATACCATTGAATGAGTATTTATCATATTTATGGTAGGTTTTTGATAGGATTTAAATATGAGCCGCGTTCACACATGGAAGAAGGATTCTGGCTCTTTAAAAAACATCCATGTGTCACAACACGGGAGAGAGGCTTCCATTTTTGTATTATACTATTAGATGTCACGTCTATATCAACTAGCGCATACCCGTACCTGTCAGTACTGCAGCGGGCTGCCTTCGGCGGCAACACAACTGTCGGCAAAAAAGCAACCCGCCTTCGGCGACAGGACACCACCCGGGCATCATCACCCGCCACCCACAACGCCACCTTTGGCAACAACGCACCTGAGTACATGACCACCTTCGACAACAAAAAACTTTCGGCAGCAACACCGGCCCGCCCCGACGGACCGACAACGACTAAGACTCGGTAAGACCCATTTAAATATTTATTCTTTTTTTTTTCGTTGCAACTAACCATCATAGGTGTCCTAATCACAGCCATCCGTTGAACCCATCACAGACTGTAATCGGATGCTGGGTAAACCCAACCCATTGATTTTTAAACGGGTCTTAAACAGGTCAGATACAAAAATCGAACCCGACCCGTTTACTAAACGGGTTAGTCGTATCGACCTGTTTACGACCCGAACCCATTTGACTCAGACCCGCTAATTTCGTGTCGGGTCTAAAATTGCCATTAAAATTCATATTTTTCCTTAGTAGACTACTCTATATCTCAACCAAACATTCCAAGCAACAATAGAGAAAAAAAAACTGGCAGGAGGCTACCCAAGGACGTTCTTGGTGATGTTGGAGGGCCCATTAGGGTGTTCATGGAAATTCATGATTAACACTTTGAACTCATTCAATGGCCCAAGGCTGAAGCTGAGGTAAGGAAGATATTGATGATAAATACAATATAAAAAAAAAGAGTAGAGAAGAATAGACACTTAGATATGTCCTTGACTTGGGAGAAGGTGATCTTGAGGGAGGGAGGGAGAGATTGAGAGGTGGGAGGGGAAATTAAAAAAAAAAATAAATCGGGATCACTGTGATGACAACTTTCCTCTGATAAGGTTTTTCTTATTTTTTTTCCTCTGAATGAGGTTTTCCTTTTGAAATCAGGATTATATGGTGAAACTTTTGAAATCAAGAGCTTTTCTTTGATGACACTTTCCTTTTGAAATTGGGATAAAAAAAAAAGGGAAATATTTGTTGTGAGCTTTCTTTTGATGAGGTTTTTCTTTTGAAATCAGGATCATAGATGAAATCAAGACCTTTTCTTTGATGACATCTTCATTTTGAAATTGGGATCAAAGAGGGAAACGTTTTAAATTGGGTTCACTGGCATGACAACTTTTCTTAAAATGACACTTTCCTTTGACTACGGATGGCTCCGATGAAAGGGATGGGATTTCGGATCATCATCAGAAAACGGGAGCTAAATCTAAATCGTTGACGATGGACTTCTAACGGCTGTCCATTTTTGCATAGTCCATTTTTGAAAAATAGGGGGAAAGGGGAAGGGAGATGCTTGAATATTTTGGTCTAGTAAGCTTTTTTTTGGTCTAGTCAGCTTGTCCTAGTCAGCTTTTGGTTCCGTTTTGTCTAGTCAGCACAAAACTGACGTACCATGTTATATAGATGGTAATGTGATTCAATTCTATCCAACCTTTTTTTTAAGGGAGACTTATTGAACAGTACAAAAAAAGAGATATGTTTGAGCCAAAGGATAAAGGATGAAAATACCTCTTAATGTGTTTCAAATTTTTATTTGCATGTCACTACTCTCTAAACTAAACCAAAACCTAAAACTTAAACCGAATCCTAAAAACAAAGATCTACATGCCATGGAGTGAGCCCTGGACCTAATATGAACCCTAAAACCTAATCTGAATGCAAAAACCCATGATCTACATGCCATGGGATAAAACCTAGACCGAATCCTAAAACCTAAGATCTACAGGCTTCATCGTCGCTGCTCGTCGCCACCTCTGCTCCCGTCATTGAGGAGGAAGGAGGCGTCGAGGTGTGGGAGAAGGCGAAGGCTGAGGTCGCCCCCGCTACTGCTTTCACCGGTGCTGCTCAAAAGAGAACAAGGGAAGGGAGGGGGGTGGTTCGCAATTTTGGGTTTATGAAATGAAATTGGGACCTCCCTTAAAGGGATCTTATGAGTGTCTTGTTCACTAACCTGGTCTGTTGTCTGGGACCTATCACCAATTTTCCCTTTTCTTAAAGGGACTATCTTTTTTTAAAGGGAGCATCTTAGTGGTCAATACATCACCTGCTAGTAAGTGTTTTGGTAAACAAAAACTTTAACTCAAGATTGGGAAAGTAAAATGATTTCCAAATGTGAAAGATGTTAGGAGTGTTTGGTAGGCAGTTTCACTCGGGAATCCTATTCTGCAAACCATGAAACCTATATAATTGGTGGGAAACTACCTAACATCATTTTTCGATCCCTCCTTCCTTGTTAATCTTATATTCCATTGTTAATCTTATATTCCACCGGAGAAGGAATATGATTATCTCCCCTTAGTTAAATATTCTAGATACCAAATGATGCCTTGGTGAGCCGACACAAGATAGACCAAGGATCAAAATTCGCCGTAGGAGCGAGAAAATAACCCTAATTTTTAATCATCCCATGGGTAGGAAAGCTCGCCACTAAGATGAGAGGGAGCTGCCACTGTAGTGCGGGAGGAAATATGTTGTAGCACTTATTCGAACCCTTGACCAAGGCTACGTGTCACATATGTCTTACCAAATGAGCTATCACTTTGAGACAATTATATCATACTTATATGTTGAATATAGTAAATTCATGTGCCCGTCGGCACTCGTACGGTCGCCTTCGGCGATGGCATGTCTATTGGCATTCGGACAGCTGCCTTCAGTGTCCACAGTTGCCTTTGGTGTGTGTTTCACTTGTTACTTGTTAGAGAGAGAGAGAGAGTACTAATTAAAATTCCAAAAAAGGTACTAATTAACATCAAATGGAAATTAAATACTATTGATAGGATTATGAAAGCCGTATTCACACACACACACACGAGATTTTTAATATCTTTATAGTAGATTTTTAATAGGATTTATGAAAGCCATATTCACACACACACACGAGAGAGGGCTCTGTTTGAATTCTCTCTCTTACTTTCTTTCTCTTCAGATCTTGATCGACAACTATATCTATCTTGTGCCATTTTGTCCTGGTCAGCTTGTGAACAACTGTAGTATGCTATATAGATTAGTGCATGCCCGTACCTATCATCACTGTAGCGGGCTGTCTTCGGCGGCAATACACATGTCAGCACTGTAGCGGGCCGCCTTCGGCAATAAGACACCCCCCGAGCGACACCACCGCCACCCACACCGTCGTATTCGGTGGCAACCAAGAAAACTTCAAGCAAGATCAGCAAGCAAACCCTACATACCGATCATCTCGTCCTTCATCTTTTCGCGCTTCTCTGCTCCCCTCCTGACTTTTGCTACCTCCCTTATCTTCAACTTAGATGGGAGGATGAAATCGAAAAAATGCACAGACTCTTCTACCGCTCGAACCGAGGAAGAAAGAAGAGAAGGAGGTAGAGAGAGATTGCGCGACCTGAACACGTTAGAGAGAGGCGGAGGCTGCGGTCATCTCTAGAGAGAGAAAATAAAAGAGAGAGAGAGAGAGGGTCAGACTTAGAGAGTGGGTCGCCATGGGATTGCCAGGCTGGGCGGCTAAGAACAGGTTCTAGAGAGATAGTTGAGAGGGTTGACTACGATGAGGTGAGAGAGATAAGGAAAGAGAGTTAGTTAGAGAGATAATAGGAGAAAAAGGAGGGGAGAGAGAAAGATTCGGCTAGAGAGATAGGGATTGCAGCTTTTGTTGAAGATCGCTGAAATTTTAGGGAGACGATCGCGATGGGGAGAGGAGATCGCTCGGTGGGGGGGAGAGGGAAGGAATCGGGCATGCATGCGAACGGGTACAGCTGGAGAGAGAGCCGGAAAGAGAGAGAGAGAGATACGGAGATCGGAGAGTGAGAGACGGAGAGAGAGAGAGAGAGAGATCGTGGGGGAGAGAGAGAGATACAGAGCCTCAGAGAGAGAGAGAGAGATCGGATATATATATATATATATATATATATATATATATATATATATATATATATATATATATATATATATATATATATATATATATAGAGAGAGAGAGAGAGAGAGAGAGAGAGAAAGTGGGGAAGAGAGAGAGATACGGGGGGGGGAGAGAGATAGAGGGAAGAGAGAGAGATCGGGGAAGAGAGAGAGATAGGGGGAAGAGAGAGATCGAATGGCTGTAATCGTGTACACGGGAGAGCTTTGTCTAGTCGGCTTGCTCCGTTTTGTCCTATTTAGCTTTTTTGTTCTGTTTTGTCCAGTCAGCACAAAACCGCCGTCCTTTGTTATATAGATGTGATATTCTTGGTTTATTATAGTCCATAATCTATTTGATGAGTGCATGCTTGTATGAATGGCACATTAGTATTTTTTTCTCAATTCGATCCATTACTATATATACTTTTTTCTTCATGGGACATGCATGTCCGGTTAGAACGACATCTATTAGTGTCCACGCGCAAGGAAGCCATGGTTCAAAGCCTGCAACAACAATAAATGTGCATATCTTTTTTTTGCCTAAGACCGGCCTTGAATTCGCCCACAGGAGTGCCACATTATTATACGCCATAGCAATGTTTGACAAACTCGGGGTTCGATTATTCGACCTCCCGAGAGGAAAACAATGTTGGATAATTATCTTTAAAACTAGAATTTTTATGATATTTATTTTCAGATCTAAAACTATTGTTGCATGTAAATACATAAATTTATATATAATAAAATTAACAAGGAAAAAGAGAAAGAGGTGGCTGGGATCGAAGCGCGCTAGACGCTGTCCTAAGAACGTAATTGCCCTCCACGTACGGAGCTCCCGGCAAGCGCTCCTAGAGATACGACGACCCCGGTGATATCCACCATCCTTCTCGTCGGTACGTCTTCAAGAAGGACATGCGAACCCAATCTTCCTTTCAAGAACCCAGCAACTACTAGAATAAAAAATGTTAAAAACCTCAAAATAATAGCTCATCATGTGGAGGAAGAAGAGATGATATTTTTAGTATATCTTTGCTTCTCCCCACTAGTCTCTGTTTATAGATGAAGAGACATAATAGTGATATTAAGCATCATTCAAAAAATGTAACATCTCCCATGCAAATAGCTTTAAGCACCATTCAAAAAATATAACGTCTCTCATGCAAATAGTTTTAAGTGGTTTAATTGCTAGCCATTAAGCAATGATTGGTCTTTTGTAACGCACACATGCAAATGACTATAATTGATTTAATTGCTAGCCATTTAAATATTTATAGAAAATGGCTAATAAAATATTTAATGAAAATAACAAAATATTAAATAGAAAAATTGATTTTTTTAAAACACCACCAACAATCCCCCATATTTTTAAAAAATATCAAATAATGAATATTTAAAATTTTAAATTCAAAATAAAAGATTTTTGCTGGATTCTTTATACTATGCAATAGGTGAAGGTACCTTACGGTTTGAACCTCCACTTAGTGATAATTGGATCCATCTGTGGGTCCTTGGTGGACTACGCCTTGAACCAGGCCCATTTATCAAACTTCTTCAAAAACACACATAGTACAAAAAGGTTGGAGTTCTAAACGGGTTTGCGCGTACACGGCCATGCGCAAGATATCTCATATGTGTTTTAGGAATTGCCCTATTTCATTTGTCGCGGCCCTCACGACTCCACACATGTCGGTGAATCCTCTAAGGGTGCGAGCAAGGTAGCACCCTGTCTCATGGGTCTTGGATTTATTAAGAGTATAAACTCAACCTAACCCCTTGCTTTTATGAGCACTGGTGCCCTAGGGATGGGAGGTGAGATCAGTGCTCCTCATAATCACCAATGCGGTTTGTTTCTACCTATTGAACCTCCGTGAGGTTGGGTTCCTACTATGGTGATCTTTCATATGGGCTTCACCCTATCCCCCTTGACGCTTCTAGGATATAATTCCTAGATAGACCTTTTTGGTATTAATCAGTCACACTGATTCCACTTTAAGAAGTGGATATTAATGTCATCTCATGACTTTAACCTTTTAGGTCTTAATTTTGTAGTTAGTTAACTTTGTCTTCACCCGGGTGATTTCACCTTTACTGTTCTGCAGAGCAACACACAACACAAAAATATGGATGTTTCATTAGTTTCTTTCATAAAAATGAGTCGACTTACTCGGATCAAATTACAAGTGATTTTAAACTCTATTAACTTGTAAAGTGATTTTCAGTGGAAATATATTTATTCATATTTATTTATCTATTGGCACCCCCATATTTTGAAATATTTCAAAATGGGTTTTATATTTTGACAATTGACCAAATAATTTAAACTATATATTAAAATCTCTAGATAATGGGGATTACAGACTGGACACACATACACAAGTGTATGTGCCGAGCTCTCCCTACTAGAGTCTTGATTTGTGAATAAGATTTTTAGCTATATTAGAATTATATATCCAAGTGAAATTCTATATTGTAACGACCATTTCCAGATAAATGGCGGAACACTAGGCTTGTGTAAATATCAGTCAGTCTTAGACACCTATGCCTTTTTGACAAGTTTTTTTTTTATACACTTTACACAATAGAATAATCATTAAAAATGTAGTAAGAATGTTTTGAAACAACTAGTCAATTTTCATTAACGATAAATATTCTTCTTTTATTTAGCAAGAAAGAAATTAGGCACAATTTGATTAAAATATTTATTCCTGACAATATCGTAGCTTAAATTTTTCAAGATAGTATAAAATAGTTGTTATGACTTCACATTAGCAAAATCCATAAAGATAGATATGACTATTATTTTTATATTTTCTCTGAGAGTTTTCAATCGCATATAAGTTAGATGAATGATAATAAAATCATATGTTTTAATTTATATCAATGTTAATGTTATATCCTATTATATTTTGTTATGGTAAGAAATTGAACTGAGCAAACGTACCAATTTAAGCAAATACAAGTAAGGATAAGGAAATTGAAACTAATCATATTTTCCATCATATCTTATGGTGCCAAAGTAAAGTATAAGATACACATATGATTTAGAAAATCAGACTGGCCCACAATGTGTCAAACTGATATGTACAAATGAAGTGTGTGTTCGTCACTTGTCAACCATGAGTTTGGAATAGCAATCCAACTCATGATGTATAGATAAATACACCCCCAGCTTAATAGAGTTATTAACAAAAGCAACAAAGCTCAAGGTTTAGTTTTCTATACTTTTGCTAAAATATCCTGAGAATACAATTTCACAGTTTGTGACTTTAATTTTCAATGACCGAGTTTCATTCAGTCTCACAGCTTCAAAGTTGAAAGTTATTTTGTAGCAACAAAGGCATAGTCGATTTCATACTCAGCTCAATAGATTATAGTATTCTATAACCACTAAAGCATGATTGCTATAGAAACAAGACTTTTAAACAAAGAGAAATATGTGTTTCAATTTAGTTCTCTTAGTCTAAAATATAAAAAGTTCTCTCACCATGGAGGAAGAGCAGGCCCACGATGTGATTTCATATCCATCGTACTAAATTAAATCGATCGGAAGCCACTCAGGCCCATGGGCTAACAGGTGTTAGGCAAAGGAGGAGGAGGATGCATGATTTTGTTACGTTTGATCTGTGCCGCACATGCACATGCACATGCACATCGAAAATCATCGTTAGTGTTGGGATCCGATTTTGCCTCTTGACTAATTAGAGTAACGCATGCATATGTTTAAAATTCGAAAAGTAAATGAAAGACAAATATAGTAGTATGACAATTGATTCTCTTGTCCGTTCTTAATTTCCATAGTTAGCACTGGACCTGGCAAGGCAAAGCAAGGCAATCGTTGGTTCTTAATGGGCGAAAGGAGAGAGTCATCTCCTACATCGTTCTGGGATAGAACAGGAGGCCTATGAGGATCCATCGATGGTGATATCATTAAGCTCGTATATGAATAGGGATGTCCAGGCACAATGGAGTTGTTAAGCCGACCATCTTAACTTGGGCAGCAATGTGGATATGATCAACGTCAAGGATGACAGTTGAAGGTGAAAAGTCAGAAGTCGATCTACTAGTGATTAGTGAGGCACATCTGTATGAGTGGGGCTCACATGCAGTGCATACAAGGTTGTCCTTTGACGTACGTGTTAAGATTACAAAGGTAGATGACGACTTTAATTGTTAATTAGGACTTGATGTCAGGTCTGGCCTGATTGGTTGGGCTAGGATTAGCCTTACTGGTTGGATCAAGTAGGTTGTTCTGTTATGATTCCATAGCCGCAATCGGAACTCGATTCCAAGTCCGATTGCCCATATTATGGTCTAAAGACTTTCCAAGGGTCAAGGTATTTACTGTTCAGGTTCGCTGTATTTTACCGTAGTGACCTAATAGAGTTCGGCTTGCATGGTTACTAGTAAGAAACCCGGACAAAGCCCGAATGGGCTTGATGTACGCCATTTGGCACAACAACATCGTAACTATTCGAAGAAGTGTGAAATATAAAGTGAGTGTGATTCATCTGTTAAAGAGAGATATCAACATCAAATGGCCATTAAATGTCACTAAATGAGTATTTATTATCTTATGGTAGGTTTTTAATAGAATTTAAAAGTGAGCCGTGTTCACACGGAATAATGATTCTGACTCTTTAAAAGACGTCCACGTGTCACAACATAGAAGATAGGCTTCCATTTTAGTACTATCCTATTAGATAGGTTTTGGTTCACTAAATCAGGATCTATCCACTACTTTACTTAATTGAGCCATACTATTGTTTTGGATTCCAGCCTAAATATCTAAATGGTCTCGGTAGAACATGTCCCTAAGGACCCTAGCCAATGAGACATTAAGATGTCTGGACAGCTGGATAGATTCGTCAGGCCCAATTCGGTGTGAGGTGGTGCACACCACGTTGCACTTAAGCAAAACATACCACCAGGCCTTTGTTTCATGTATAGAATCTAGGGGTAATATGGTAATCCAATAAGAATGTAGGGTTTTAATTTAACCCAACTCCTTCCCTTTGTTTTCCTTAGCGTCTCCAGGACTCAAGAGTCTTGATCCTTTGGAGAGAGTTGTCACCCTAACAAAATTGTCAGAGTTGATGTGAGCCTACCGACCGGATCCAACATGTCTCGCCACTACTGGCACTAATCAACAACCGCTTATCATTGCGCTTTAGGCCGTTGATCGTGCATTGCGTATTGCTAGAGCCCATGCCCGACTTGTGCATAGCCACTCGATGCCATCGACGGGTTTGGGATGCAAATCGTTGAGCGGTCATCAATGGGTTGTGTAAAATTGATCCGGTGACTGAATCGTCAAGGATGATAATTGTTTGTAATTATTTATATATTTTATTCAAAGGAAAATGTTTGATGATTGTATGTACTACTACCACTACTATCTTGTTTGTAAAGACTAATTGTATTTGAATTGCCAATGCCGACAGATCTTGTGGCCTCAAAGCTGAGAAATAAAAATGATACATTTATGCCCCATACTCTGTATTTCTTTTATTATCCATTGTTAACATCCTAGGATACTAAGAATAGACTTACCGTAGAATCATAGATCTCTATAGTTTAGATGTTACCTCATATTGCATTCTACGATGCAAACCTTGACATGAGCGAGGAAGATGATGAATCCCATTCTCGACGAACATTTGACAGCTTCAATAGTGGGTGTTCCTCGCAATCACACAATAAATTAGTTTTAGGAAAATTAATAACAAGTCATATTTACAATTACGTTCTTAGAATGTTGGATAATTATCTTTAAAACTAGAATTTTTATGATATTTATTTTCAGATCTAAAACTATTGTTGCATGTAAATACATAAATTTATATATAATAAAATTAACAAGGAAAAAGAGAAAGAGGAGGCCTGGGATCAAAGCGCGCTAGACGCTGTCCTAAGAACGTAATTGCCCTCCACGTACAGAGCTCCCGGCAAGCGCTCCTTGAGATACGACGACCCCGGTGATATCCACCATCCTTCTCGTCGGTACGTCTTCAAGAAGGACATGCGAACCCAATCTTCCTTTCAAGAACCCAGCAACTACTAGAATGAAAAATGTTGAAAACCTCAAAATAATAGCTCATCATGTGGAGGAAGAAGAGATGATATTTTTAGTATATCTTTGCTTCTCCCCACTAGTCTCTGTTTATAGATGAAGAGACATAATAGTGATATTAAGCATCATTCAAAAAATGTAACATCTCCCATGCAAATAGCTTTAAGCACCATTCAAAAAATATAACGTCTCTCATGCAAATAGTTTTAAGTGGTTTAAATTTTTTTTTTTTGAGAACCCCTCCTGAGGGAGGGAGGGTTTGGCGGACCCCAACCAGAAACCATTAAACTAAGTCAAAAGACTGTTACAAAACAGAGAGGCCTCCTCCCCTAGCTTGTCATGCCAAGGGATAATCCAAGTCCTGAAAAAAGAAGTAACTGACTGCCGCAGTTTCTCCTGCCCGGCCGAAGTAGCATTGAAGATCCGATTATTTCGCTCAAGCCAGATTACCCACACGATCGCCATGACCAACATATCCCATGGCTTTCGGATCCCCGGTGGGACTCTTCTCCTCCTCCATGAGCTCCAAAGGCCCCGCAAAGACCTCGGATGCGAGAGTATTCTGGCCTTGCCTTCGAAATGGTCCCACAGTTGCCTAGCAAAAGGACACCCAAGCAAAAGATGCGATGATGTTTCCTCCTCCGCGCTGCAGAAAGTACAAAGAGCGTCCGAAGCTTGGGGATGGTGCCTCCGCAATAAATTCGCCTTAGTCAGAATCTTCTTCCTCGAGGCCAGCAGTGAGAAAATCTGAACCTTCGAAGGCGCCTTTGTCCTCCAAATGGCCTTCGACGGTCTGTGGCATTGAACCCGAGGGAGGAGGTGCTCGTAGAAAGATCTCACAGAGAAAAGCCCAGATGAGGAGCTATTCCACCGTACCTCATCCCGAGTGGTTTTGAAGGAAGCCGCCTGTAAAATCACATAGAGATCCTGCAGCTCCCGCCGACTACCCCGATCTAAAGGAGCCCGAAGCTTAACATTCCATCCGATTGAGCCCAGCCTCCGACTAGCCTGGGATCGGACCGAAGCTCCCTTGTTTCGGGCCAAGGAGAAGAGAGACGGGAAGAGCTGCTCCAAAGGCCTGGCCCCAAGCCAAGTGTCACGCCAGAATCTGATGTCCCTCCCATCGCCTAAGGAAAGAGAGGTCGCATCCCTGTAGAGGTCCTTGACCCTTAGGACGCCCCTCCAAAAATGGGAAATTTTGCCAGAAACTCTGCTCCGAGCGTGCAAAGGGGAGAACCTTCTAAAATAATGAGCCAGAATAACCTCCCGCCAGGAGCCATCCGAACCTTGCTGCAGTCGCCACCACCATTTCCCCAGCATCGAGATGTTAAACCGGCGTAGGTCTAGAACTCCCAACCCTCCCAACTTCTTTGGGAGACAGACCTGGTCCCAACGCATCAGATTGTACCCTCCTGAAGTTGTGCCCACACCATGCCACAGGAAGGAGCGCCGGATTTTGTCGATCCTGTCGATCACCCAGGATGGCAAAAAATAGAAGAAAAGGTAGTAGGAGGGGATTGAAGAGAGAACCGAGTTCACCAGCACTAGTCTGCTGCCAGAGGACAAAAATCTACCCTTCCAACCCTCCAGTCTTCTTTCGATTTTCAGAATCAGTTGCTCCCAGTCCTCCCGTCTGAGGGCCTTATCACTGATAGGCAGACCCAAATACTTCATCGGCAAGGTGCCTTCTCTGCAATTCAGAAGCCTGGCCAAACCGCTACCAGCTTCCCCCGTGCCGATGTAATACAGGCTGCTCTTCTGGAAGTTAATCTTCAGCCCTGAAGTCAATTCCAGCCCGTAGAGGAGAATCTTCAGCGAAACCATCTGAAAGGGACAAGCCATGGCGAAAAGTAAAGAATCATCCGCATAATGCAAATTGGAAGTTGTCCAACCATGCCCGCCCACTCCTTTCACCAAACCTTCGGAGTTCGCCTTACGAACCGCAGCATCAAAAGCGTCGACCACCAAGATAAAAAGATATGGGGAAAGGGGGCACCCTTGCTTCAGGCCTTTATACACCTTGAAATCTCTGCCCTGCTCCCCGTTGATAAGACAAGAGAGCTTTGAGGAGACCAAGACCTCTCTGATCTAGCCCAACCACTTAGCAGAAAAACCCTTGGCCTCCAGTAGCTTTAACAGAAAATCCCACCGAACCTGATCGAATGCCCGCTCGAAGTCAATCTTCAGCAGGACCCCTTCTTCTCCCGATTCCCGCAGGTGGAAGATAGTCTCGTGGGCAGCCGCTACACTATCAAGGATTAACCGCCCCTTAATGAAAGCCGTCTGGGAGGGGTAGACCAGTAGCGAGATGTTGTCGGCTAGCCTATTGGCTAGTACCTTCGCAACGATCTTGTAGAGACAGTTCGATAAAGAAATCGGTCTGAAGTCTCGAATGGTCTCTGCGGCAGATTTTTTAGGAAGAAGGATAATCCAAGAGTGGTTAAGGTAATGAAGACGCACCTTGCCCGAGAAGAAGTCGCTCAAAAACCGGCAAAGGTCACACTTCAACATGTCCCAATACTTCTGGTAGAACGCCATAGGGAACCCATCCGGTCCCGGAGCACCATCGCCTTTGGACTGGAAGACAGCTCTATGGAAATCCTCTTCGGTAAACTCCGAGTCAAAACTCGAGTCACCCGGGAGTCTCCGGAAATCAACACCGGACCAATCAAAAGAAACTCCAGTCGTTGCGCCATCCTCGCGGAACGAGCTCTTAAAATAGGAGGTAGCCGCCTCGAGGATATCGGAAGTGGAAGTCAGCGTATGCTCCTCGTGCCATAGAGTAGTTAGAAAGTTCTTCCTCCTCCGAGCGTTAGCCACTTTGTGAAAATATGAGGTGTTAGCATCTCCCTGCTTGATCCACTGTTCCTTCTAACGTTGCCGCCACATCACTTCCTCTCTTCGCAGAAGGATGACGAGGCTCTCATTTAGCTCTTTCAATCTCGCATTCTCCCGAATCGAGAGATTAGAGGATTCGCCCATCGCTTCAAGAGCCTGAATCTCCGACAAGACAGAAGATTTCTGCCGCAGGACATGGCCAAAGTGCTCCCTGCTCCAGCACATAAGCTTCCTCTTAATAAATCTGAGCTTGCTAGTCATATTCAGCGCCGAGTTCTCATGACTACCTGATTCCGCCCACCACCCGGCCAGCAGCTCCTTGAGACCTTCCTCCGAAGACCACATCAGCTCGAATCTAAAAGGGGGGCGGACTGGAGAGATGGAATCAGTGGAGAGGAGAATCGGGGCATGGTCGGAAACACAAGAAGCCAGCCCTGACTGGATCGATCCCGGAAATCTCGAGTCCCAGTCTACCGAGATCAGGAACCGGTCAAGTCTAGCCAAAATTGGGTCTTCTCTCTTGTTGCTCCACGTGAAGGTACGCCCAGACAAAGGGAGATCAATAAGCTCCTGCTGACGAATGAAGAGAGAAAAGGCTCTCATAGCCGACACATCACCACCGCTACGTAGCCGCTCGCCCGACCCTCTCGTCACATTGAAATCTCCGGCGATCACCCAAGGGCCAGGGAAGTTCACCCTAAGCAAGGACAACTCCGTCCAGAAATCGTCCCCTCTATTATGATCTGTCGGGCCGTAAACGGAAGAAAGCATCCACTCCTCTCCGTCTACCCTGTTCTGAAAAATAAGGGAAAGGGAGAACACTCCAACGTTCGTGCTCCTCAACAAGAGTAGATCATATTGTAACCCACCAGAATACCACCTGACGCTCCTGTAGAGTCCTTCGCTTCCCACTTCGCTATCTTCCTCGTACTGAGGGAACGGAAAAAATGGCTCGTCGGATTCTCCCGCTTCGACTCCTGAATGCAGATGATGTCAACGTCATGAATGGAGGCAAAAGAACTGGCGGCCCTTCTCTTCTCCGACTTTCCTAAACCTCTAACATTCCAAGAAAGAATCTTCATAAACACAAAGAAAAACAAGCTCCACAATTCTCCTCCGGACATTGCCGCAACCACTCCTCAAGAGGACGAGGCCAGTCTAGCCCGCTTCTCCTCCATAGCCCTGAGGGAATCAAGAAAGAAACGCACACCTTCCAGCTCAGGAGTAGTAATAAACCCACATTTCTTCGCAATGTCTAGGATTGCATCATCATCCAAAAACGAAAGGGGGAGGGAAACCGAAGGGTCTGCCTGGTCCAGCTCCAAAAGGCGCATCTTCGACCGGATCAGAGCTTGGGCAAGCGACGGATCCTCCGAGGAACACTGCAATATCTGCCTGAAGCTCCTTTTGGCCGACTGAAACTGAGCGACGCCGCCACTATCCGCTGAGGCCTCCCGTCCTCCAATACCCTGATCGGTCACTGCAGAAATCCCCCGCCCTTCAAACCCCTGCTCTGCTACAGCGCACCTGCTGACATCAGAGTTAGGATCAAAAGGTTCCCCCGAAAGGGAGGAATCCACATTGATTGGTACATGATCATCCTGGGGACCCAGGGTGGGACCCCCCTCCTCCGGACCAACAACGACGCCCTCGTGCTCATCAGCAAAGGGGTTGATGTGGGGAGCCACGCAAGCAGCGTGGGCACCCTCAAAGGAAAAGGGAGATAAGTCTCCATTCGTGCCCAAACCGAGATTCGAAGCATCCAAACCTGCATCTCGGGAGAACTGTTGGAGGGACGGCGTACCTGGGTCGTGAATGCTGCCAGCCTCTCCTCTAGCCGGATTCACCCCGCAGAAATGCGCTGGTGCAGGGGAAGGTGGGGGGCGAAAGCATTGCTGCCGGAACCGCGTAGGCTGCGGTCCAGCCGCCACTGGCGGGCCAAAACCAGGCGGGATCACAGGCTCCCCGAAGGGCATCCTGCCGCCAACTCCATGCTCCAGGGGTGGTATATGTCCAAGGGGCGGTAGAGGGAGCGCAGTGCAGTCACCCAAAACCTGCGAGGTGAGACGAACCCTGAACGCACCACTGCCATGGGTGAAGTTCACCGAGGGAGGAATCAGAACGGGCTCGTAGCAGAGGATCGATGCCTGGCAGAAACGCCTGTGAGAGATTACGGGGAAGACATTGAAACACTCCCGAACCACGCCGTAGGGCTCCAGCAGTGTCCGGATCGATCCCTCCCCCCAGGCATCAAAGGGTAGGCCGAAAATGGTGACCCGCAGCGCTGTCCTCCTTCTCCTCGCAACTGCCCCTCCCAGCTCCTCCCATGGACGGAAGGAGACTGAAACAACACCCAGATCTCGGACTCCACGGCCTGACTCGATCTCCAGGAACTGACGGAAAGGGAATTCAACTAGAAATTCCCCATTGCCGATCTCCTGCGTCGGCCAAGCCCAGGATCCCTGCCACGCGTGACGAAGGTGCCCGGAGAGCTCCGCCGCTGACACAGATCTCCGGAAGACTCGGCAAATCCCAGATCTGTTAAGCACCTCCATCATCTCCGTGCGCCTGGGGTCGTCCGGCAGATCGATCGAGGCTCCTGCGCCCGCCGACGATGATCCCGTAGATCCCGAGGATCGGGACATCCTGCACCTGTGGGAGGTATGACCCACCTTCCCACAGGCAAAGCACACGAGGGGGTTCCGGCAAGAGGCTACCGTGTGATCTCGCTCCCCGCACCGGTGGCAACGGCGCCCCGGAACCCTCCTGCGACCAAGGAGAGAGGACCGGCGAGAGGGATCCCTAGCACTCGTGGCTGGCGGCGGGGCCGGGCGGCGGACGACGTCGGCGAAGGATACTCGAGGTTGGTAGGCCGACGACGAGGGGTGAGAGGAGCCCCCGAGACGCCTATCTCGGGAACGACTCCTCTCCGCCACTCTCGTTGAAACTCCTTCCCCGAGCGACCTAGCCCTAATACTCGAGGCCCCTCGGGAACCCGCGCCTGCCGATCGCCGGTGCTGCTCTAAAGAACTTGGGGAATGGCCCCCCGATCGCCTTCAGGATCTCCCTCTCCCGCTCCCTCTTGTCATCTCAAACAGAATTTCTCCCCCCCAAATCTCTCGAGGAGTCGGACCAGATATGGATCTGAGATCAGTGCTTGTCGATCTGGTGATCCAGATCTGAAAGGGAGGAGGAGATGCAGCCGGCCGGGTTAGACGTCGATCTGCATCGGCGACTGCAGAGGGCGCTGGATCTGCAGAAGAGGGGTCGGATCTCGCGTTGGAGAGGAGGTCGACGCCAGGGGAGATGGAGCAGGTCTGGGTCCGGCGAGGTGCAGATCCGGGTCCTGTGCAGATCTGGGTCGTTGCAGAGGACGCCGGCGAGGTACAGGTCCGGCGAGGTGCGGATCCGGTGAGGTGCAGGTCCGGCGAGGTCTCCTTCTCCCTTTCACAGAGGTCCGGCCCTGTTCAAGATCCGTGCTCCGCTGTATTCACCCTCATGTGCTAGAGGACGCCGGCGAGGTACAGGTCCGGCGAGGTGCGGATCCGGTGAGGTGCAGGTCCGGCGAGGTCTCCTTCTCCCTTTTTCGCCCCTCCATTCTAAGTGGTTTAATTGCTAGCCATTAAGCAATGGTTGGTCTTTTGTAACGCACACATGCAAATGACTATAATTGATTTAATTGCTAGCCATTTAAATATTTATAGAAAATGGCTAATAAAATATTTAATGAAAATAACAAAATATTAAATAGAAAAATTGATTTTTTTAAAACACCACCAACAAACAACAGGTTTACCGCTGGGATGCAACCAAAGTTGTGGCCTTACTATATCCACTCCTCTTGGAGTCTTATATCGAGTGCATCAGGGCTGAGATGGAGGGTTTGTGCACCATGGTCACCATTGGTATACGTGCTGCAAGTGAATACGTGCTGCAAGTGAATGGCCAATCGTTGGACAGCAGTAATGCAGTCACTATGGGCCTCGTGCAGACAGCTGCCCACTAGCTTTCCTATCCATGGGCTGTCCCCATAGGCCCAACAGGTCTCCCCGACTCCACGGAGACAATGGGCCTTGGCCCATTGGACATCCTCATTATCATGGGCATCTGTCAGACACTCCTCCTACAGATGATACAGGCAATCTGTGCCATTATCAGTGTATTGCAGATTTAGGTCAGACCGATTGGTGCTAAAGGATCGGTTTAATCATATCTTCAGACGCTGAGACTCCAAAGAGATTATTGGGTGCATGTCTGAACCTCGGCAACAAAATCAAACTTTCCATCTTCAGACACTGAGGCTCTAAAGATGGGCGGTGGAGCGCAAAGACCTTAGCCCAACTTCAGTTGATCGACAAGTTCAACTAAAACTGTATACTATCATATTATCTTCAGCCCTCGACTGAAGGATAAGCACCATTATTGTGCACACATCTTCTGCCTGTCTATAGATTCTACCAACACTTCAGTCTATGCTGATAGGCTCTGCCAGACCTTCAGTCTGACATTCAGCTTCTTATACCGAACAGTTGTCTTCTGCTATAGGGCAAGTTCTACCTCCAGTAATTCTCATACTCAGTTGTATAGCTAGGATGATGCCACGTGGCTTGGATATCTAGGCCATCTATGTGTAGGAACCAACCGACGTCGACGTCCGAGAAGAGGATGATTGCATGTGCCTATAGGTGCCAGCTGACATTGCAATGATAATGTCGGTGGGTTCCAACCGACATTGCAATGGCAATTTTGGCATGTGGGTGCTGACACTACCGGGATGGGTTACGACTCCGAAGGGGAAGAAGAGGGGGAGGAGGAGGAGGAGGAAGCATGAGTAAGAAGGATGAGGAGGAGGAATGGGGAAGAGGGCGGTGGACAGGGATGGAGGAGGCGTCAGGAGGCAGGCAATAAAGTGGTTGGGAAGTGTCGGTGTTTGTTATTGTCCACGTGAGGGGGCGAGTAACTCTTTGTTTAGTCCCACATCGGCTATGGGGAGATCGGAATATTGCTTATATACTCTGCTAGGACCTTTTCCCACAACTGGATTTTGGGGGTTAATGATATTTCAAAATGGTATCTAAGCCAACACGTGTCGCACTCGGGTATGGGGGCATGCCTGTTTATATATTTGTTATCCACGTGGTCATCCATGTAAGGGGGCGTGTTGGCATTTGTTATTGTCCACGTGAGAGGGCGTGCGACTCTTTATTTAGTCCCACATCGGCTACAGGGAGATCGGGATCTTGCTTGTATACAGGGAGATCGGGATCTGCTAGGACATTTCCCTACAACTCGAGTTTTGGGGTTAAGAATATTTCAATATGGTATCAGAGCTGGGCCCGCACTAGGAGATCTGCCCGATTATGGGTGGCCCACCCATTTATTTGTTTGTCCACATGGTTGTCCACGTGAGAGGATGTGTTGGCGTGTTTAATCCTACATCGGTAATGAGAGTGGGTGTAGTGTTCTTATATACCCCACTGTGCATTCTTCCCTCCAAGGGGTTAACCTTTTGGAGTAAGTTGAGGTTGTCAATTTGGTATCAGAGCCGGGACTGCTCCGAGAGCTCCGCCCAATTGTGAATGTCCCGCCTGTTTATTTGTTTGTTCATGTGGTTGTCCATATGAGGGGCGTGTTGACATGTTTAGTCCCACATCAGTATTGGAAGTGGGTGTAGTGTGCAAATATACCCCGATGTGCACTCTTCCCTCCAAGCGATTAGCCTTTTGGAGTGAGGTTGTCAATCTGCTATCACAGTCAGGCTCGCTCTGGGAGCTCTGCCTGATAGTGGGTGCCCCGCCCATCTATTTGTTTGTCTACATGGTTGTCCACGTGAGGGGGTGCGTTGGCATGTTTAGTCCCGCATTGGTAATGGAAGCGGGTGTTGTGTGCTTAAATACCCTGCTGTGCACTCTTCACTCCAAGAGGTTATTTTTTTGGAGTAAGTTGGGGTTGTCAATTAGAAGGAGGGTCAGTTGGATGGAGGTTAGGAAAAGAAATAATTTGGGAAAGAAGAAATTTAAAATTTTGGAGGGTTACTGATAGTAAAACAATGGATGAATTTAGAGGTACTTGATCATCCTTCTTCTAACCCTTTAATTTATCATCCTTTTTCATATCATTATCAGTGCTCTTATATATGTGTGTGTCTAATTTGTAGAAAATCAAGCCATTGCATAGAAAACGGTTTAAACGAAGCAAATTAAAGAAGAAGTAAAGAGAAAAGCTATTATACAGTTAATCTTGGATCTCCGGTTGGATGAGAGGATGCCATAGAAAGATATAGTTCGTCGAGAGCTTCGAAACGAACCTAAGACCACCTAATTCCGACAATCAAGTGAAAAGTTATGGCCAAAACAAGTTTGCGTCACAGGACTGAAAACAGTGAACAATATATTTCTGAACGATCGGGCCCGGGGCTCGATCGATCGGCCGTGCACGGCCGAGATAGCTACATGCACATGTTTGGTTGCGGATTTGGATGAAGTTTCTTTTGGAAAAACCCTAGGACAAACCCTACACTACAAATTGGCGTTTTGGGGCCACAAAACATATCTTTTGGAGCCCGGAAGCCATCATGGAGAGGAGAATCAAAATCGTCATCATCTCTATACTCGGCTAAAGGCTTGCTTTAGGGTTTTGATGAAATCCTAGCCTAGTAAACTATATTTTTCTTGTCTTTCTAGGGTTTTAGCGTTCTTCTATGGATTGTTGCATGATTTGTAATGAATAATGAATCGTTTTAGTTAATCTATAATATAAATTATTTTACTTTCGGTATAATTGTTTGTATCTAGATTACATGCATCATGGGATATTTTATATAATTATGATCTATGAGTTTTATTAAAGAGATTGTGTTTTCTTTGCATGCTCAGGGAAGACGATCCGTGCCCAAAAGAACGGATCATGCTTAATGAAGATGATCCATACCATCGATGCACTTGTAATACTCGTCATAGTTTATCTTCTATGTTTTAATCTCATGATTATCATGCAAGATTATAATTTTTCTGCAAGTAAATCTTTGGATGACTCATGCCTCGGGAAGACGATCCATGTCCAGGAGGACGAATTGTGACAACCGGAGATGGTCCATGCCATCGATGTACTTGTAGGATCTTCTTCGATTGTATCTTTAGATTGATCATATCTCGGTAAGAAGATCTGTATCCATGACGATAAATCGTGTCAACCAAGGATGGTCCATCCTAATGATACAATTGTAGAGTCTGTTTGTGACACCATCCAAGATTCTAATCGTCGTGGGTCAAATCCATATAATAGACAAAACCCGAAAATTGGCATGAATAACTTAGTTGCTAGACTAGTAGTAGATTCCTCGCCCTAGACATTCTTCAATTGATATCTCATCCTGTCTTAATCTTGTCTTGTTATTGATTTACTTTACTTAGTTTAACAAAATCAAATTATTTTTTCGAAATCGATCTAAAACTTATATTCCGAATCTAGTTCACTATTGCGTAATCCCAGAGGACGACACTGGTATTTAGTCCTATAATTACAACACAACTGGCAAAAATATCGGTAGTGGTCGAAAACGACCATAATTTTTAGCGCCAATGTCAGGGATTGCCACGACAGAAGCTAAAACTCAGAAGATAATTTTTATTTTGGTTTATAATTTATGATCTTTCTTCTTTGTTTCTCTCTATTACTCATTTGTGTTTACTTTATCAGGACTTTTGCACGAAACTAAGGATCTAACGATGACTAAAGATACATGGCCGCCAGTCTTCTACCAAGCTTGAGCTTTGGGCTCATCAGTACGATTGGTACCACTATTAAGAATTTTCATTATTTCTTTCTTTTTGCTCATAGTTCACCTTACTTTCTAGTTTGCATCAAAAACAAACTTTGATAAATTTTTTTTGCTTATAATTTACTTACTTAGAGGTTAATTATCGTAATCTTAGTTCTACTTTACTTTCGTTGTTTTACATGCTTAGTATTTGTAACCCAGTCATGGTTTTTTTAGACCCAGAAACTGACCTTATAAAATTAGAGATGGCTAACATAAAAGAAAATCCATTCAGAAAACTTAAGGAATACTATACTCCCACAGTTTATACTTCTTTCTCCTGTATTAGATTACTTGCTGAAAATACAAACCACTATGAAATCAAGCCTAGCATCATCAAAATGTTAGCATCTTTTAACGGGAAATGATAAGGACCCCTATAAGTATCTTGATGAATTCCTAAAAACCATCTTTTAACGGATAATGATGAGGACCCCTATAAGCATCTTGATAAATTCATAAAAATCTACACGACTTCTAAACTACAAAACTTAAAGGATGAGATCGTTAGGTTAATATTGTTTTTTGTCTCTCTTAAGGACAAAGCCAAACATTGGTTAAACTCCTTAGAGAGTAACACCATCAAAACTCGGGTCCAACTGCAACAAGAATTCTTAAAAAATACTTTCTCATACGTAAAGCAAATCAATATAGACGAGTCATCACTACTTTCTCTCAATTTGATGTCGAGCATTTGAAAAGGCTTAAGGACCTTCTTAGAAAGTGTCCCCATCATGTTGTACCTAAGTGGTAATTAGTGCAATCATTTTATGACTATTTGACTGAAAATAACTATCAAATTATTGATATTTCTTATTGTGGGACCTTTATTCTAAAGAACGAAATAGAAGCATGCAAACTATTTAAAAATATCAATGAAAACTTCCTCCAACATGCTTCTACTAGTCGTGATAGTAAGGCTTCATCTACATCCACTACTAAAAGAGAAGACATCTTTGAGCTTTTTAGCTCAGACGATGTTTTCCACAAGGTAGATACCCTATCTAAGAAAGTAGATCAATTGTTAGTTGTAGTAGTCCCTTCTATCCCATTGTTTTTCTATTTCACCCCCTCTACAACCACCTCAGACCGAGGCATGTGCTTTGTGTTCCCTTTCCACTCATTATATGAATGCTTGCCCTATAGCATCTCAATACCCTAAGTATATTCAAGGGCATAAAGTACATGCTAATAACTCATACTCTTAGCCCATGAGGTCTCAAATTCAAAATTTGTAATTTAACTATGAGTCACCTCCTTCACAACCACTATAACAAATTCAATACTTTAATCATCTCTCTTAAAATCTTACATTTGAGGATAAAGTGTTAAGCGTACTTCAAAATCTAGAATCTAACACACAATTATTGTATTTCCACTCATAGTCAATATCAAAGTATGAGTCCCAAATATGACAATTTGTTATGGCAATGAATCGACGTGAGGTAGGAAAACTTCTGAGCCAACCTGTGACTAACCCAAATGACTAATTCTTGGTTGATGAAACTCAATAAAATAATATCCATAATGAGCAAGTTTATCAGGTCACTATCCTAAGGAGCGGTAAGATAATTGATAACCAGGTTTTGAAGCCTAGGTTAGAAAAGCGACCACCCCCTCTGAGCACTGATATAGAGAACCCGAGTACTTCCAAGTTGAGCTCGAACCCCCCTTCAGTTCTGACTGGCAATACCCGGTATCACACTATGTCACTCGTGCCTCAAAGTCTTAATGTGTTCTCTCTTTATGATAAAAAAGGAGTTTATGTTGAGGCCATAATGGAGACCTTCAAACATGTCAAAATCAACCTTCCACTTTTAGAAACCATTAAGCAAATCTCTGCTTATGCAAAATTTCATAAGGACTTATTCACACAAAAGCATAAAACTCGGTCCTCTGTGACCACGAAAGTCCTTCTAACTGAACATGTTAGATATTTGTTGTTGCATAACACCCCTCCAAAGTTTAAGGATCTAGGTGTACCCACCATCTCTTGTATCATTGGAGATCACTCCTTTGATAGGGCACTCTTTAACTTAGGAGCAAGTATCAACCTCCTTCTATATTTTGTGTACAAAAACCTAGGATTTGGAGGAATGCATGCAGCCTACTAAGGCAACCTTACAACTAGCTAATAGATCCATTAAGATACCGAGAGGAATTATAGAGGATGTCATGCTCATTAAAGTAGACAAGTTCTACTTTCTGGTTGACTTCTTAGTTCTAGACACAGAAGTGATGCATAATCCTCAAAAACAAAAACCCATCATCTTAGGCCGACCCTTCTTGACCATGTCAAATGCTTGCATAAATTGTCATACCGGAGTTATGAATCTATCTTTTGAAAATATAAAGGTTAAGCTTAATATTTTTCACACATCTTATAAACCTTTTAAAGAGGATAAATGCCCTTTGGTAGATAATCAAAAGGATGTTAAATCACAGCTTAACTTGACCAATCCCTTCGTTGACCCTCTTTTTTTAACCCTACCCGCCCAAATCTCTGCCGCTTGATCTATCGCCTCGATCACCAGTTCTTCCTGATGCGTCTTCTTCAGCTTAACTTGACCAATCCCTTCGTTGACCCTCTTTTTTTAACCCTACCCGCCCAAATCTCTGCCGCTTGATCTATCGCCTCGATCACCAGTTCTTCCCGATGCGTCTTCTTCACCGTCCTACCTCAAAGCTAATCTAGCGACCCTTTCTTTGACAACGAATTCGATAGCCTCAGAAAAAAAAAATGGATTTGTACAGAACGAGGGACCTCTTCTGCTACATATTCATAATGCTTCATATCAACCACCTAAAACTGATGAATGCCCCGTACTGGATACATTGAATAATAACACAAACATATCCAGTACATATGTGAGGATGCATGCAATTTTAAAGCCTTCCCTAAACTCAATTCACCCGAGCCCAATCACAGAAGCATTCGAGCACTTTTCTTCACTCTTCAGGCCCTCTGATCATTCTTCTATAATACCCAGGGATCAGTCTTATATGTTTCAGCCTTCCGATCATATACCTATTTTTCTCAAGCACCATGCTGAATTCTTCCACCAGAACAACTTCATAGATTTGACCTTGACCCCCATCCTTTATTCACTTGATCATCTCTATCTGAATGCTCAGGCACCATTCTATTAGTCAGGAGACCCATACTCTATATTTTATTCACCCAGACCTCCAGATGATACTGGAGCTTTAGGCCCCCTTATCATAGTCTGGCTGAAGACTATAAACTTAGCGTTACTAGGAGGTAACTTAGATCGTTTACTGCTTATCTTAGTTTTTAATTTCATATTGTAGTTTTTATGTTTTACCTGTCATACATACCGATGACAAACTAAGACTCCTATATTTTTATTGCATACTCCATTATCTATCATATTGCAAATATATTTTGTGATCTTTCTGCTTGACTAATAATCCACGTATATAAAAGTTAATGTTTAGGGGTACATCTATCTTCATCCTTCATACATTTCAGAGCTCAAATAACAAATCAGGTACTATTATTTCATTATATAAACTATAATCTAGCATCCTGATAATTTTTCTATCGATTGTTAGTTAGCACACTGTTATTTTTACATTGAGGACAATGTAACGTTCAAGTTTGGGGTGTGCATCTTAGTGCCATTTTCTCAACATTGAACTAATATTGCACTTAGACAAATCTTTTTTGTTAAAGTTGCTAGAATATAAAAAATTTCTGAAACTTATACTGAGTTCAATCTAAATAGCAATTAGGAATCAGAAAATTAATACATGATCTCGCCTAACCATACAAGTTCACTGGCTTAGTTCCATAAAACGAACATCCAAAATTAACATAAAACAATACTAAAGATAAATTGATCGGATTTAAAATAAGAATAGATCAGGCAAGCATATATATATATATATATGAGGGCTGGGTTCCTATGACATGTCATAGGGAGTACCCTATGACATATGGTTAATTAGTAATGCTAGAATATTTAAAATGTGCTGAATTTTTTTGAGGGTGATCACCTTACCTTAGATAGAATGTCTACAAAAAATCAAAGCATTCTAAAACTTGTAGGGGCATCAAATGCTAGAAGCTTTATCGGCCATCCATTTTAACCGTTAAATTGAAAATCATATTTGATGCCTTTAGAAGTTTTAGAATGAGCCAATTTTTTGCGAGGGTCCTATCTAAGATAGGGTGATCATCCTCATAAAAATTTAGAACATTCTAAATATTCTAGGGTTACTAACTCACCATATGTCATAGGGTACTCCCTATGACATGTCATAGGAACTCATTTTCCTATATATATATATATATATATATATATATATATATATATATATATATATATATATATATATATATATATATATATATATATATATATATAGAGAGAGAGAGAGAGAGAGAGAGAGAGAGAAAGAGAGAGAGAGAGAGAGGGCTATTACAGTGAGCTGTGGGCTGCCGGGGGGGAAAGTGAGCTGCGGGTATTTTGACCCCCCAAGAATATAGTGAGCTGTGGGCTGCCGAGGGAGAAAGTGAGCTGCGGGTATTTTGATCCCCCAAGAAGTTATGGAATTTGATGAAATTTGGTGAGGTTGTTGGCTAGGATAAGATGATCATCCTCACCAATTTTCATCAAATTCCAAAACTTCTAGGGGGATCAAATGGTTAAAGCAATTTCTGCCGTCCGCAGTCACCATTTAAATTGCTTCGACCATTTGACCCCCCCTAGAAGTTTTGGAATTTGATGAAAATTCGTGAGGATGATAATATTATCCTAGGCAACAACCTCACCAAATTTCATCAAATTCCATAACTTCTTGGGGGTCAAAATACCCGCAGCTCACTTTTCCCCCCGGCAGCCCACAGCTCACTGTAACAGCCCTCTCTCTCTCTCTCTCTCTATATATATATATATATATATATATATATATATATATATATATATATATATATATATATATATATATATATATATATATATATATATATATATATATATATATATATATATATATATATATATATATATATATATATATATATATATATATGCAAAAAAAGTATTATAATAAACTTTATCTTAATTATTACCGAGTAACCGAGGCATCCGACCTAACCAGTTAGAGTTTCACGTCAAATAGTGAGAAGTTATGATAAGGTAACCTGTAAGCCAAGATTATCACCTAGTAATCGGGGCATCCGACCTAACCACTTGAAGTTTCGCGTCAAACAGTGAGAGGTCGAAGTGATACAGGGAGGTGGTCTAGTCTAACCTCATAGCCTGAGCCAGTAAGGTTCGTAGGGTGTCTCCACACCTAGTGCCCCGAAGCCATCTAGCTAAAGAGTCATTGATCAAAAAACTCAATAAAATGGCTGCATAGAATGCTTAAGGAGGTTCGACATTGCACAGACTCCTTTAAAAAATAAGGTATATTAAATATAAATATATCCTTATATAAATGCGAATCTGGTCTATTTACTATTTTGATAAATATCAAGAAATCTTAAATATTGCCTAAAGTTAATAGTATGATAGTAGTGTGATGATATTAAGCTGGACTCTTACTACACAGGAGAGATCATGCAGAAATGACCTAATTCATAATTTAATTTAGAACAAACAATGTATAATTTTTAAAAAATTATGGCTTTGACACAGATTCCTATAATTAGATTTGTCTCTCTAACAATGTTGGTTCTATAACTTTATATGACACTAATATGCTCATGCTCATACCTTCATATATTAACAATGATAAATTTACCGTTGCAAATATGCTATCATTTATTAAATTTTATTTTGTTCTTTTATTTACTCGAAGATGAGCAAAGTGTCAGTTTGGGGATGTGATTGTGCATAAATACACCATATTTATATCCCTAAATCTATACTTTATCGCCCACTTTTATACCATTACCAATGCTCTTATGCTTGTGTGTGTCTAATTTGTAGGAAATCAAGTCATTGTATGGAAAATGATTCAAACAGAACAAATTAGAGAATAAGCAAAGAGAAAAGTCATTTTATAGTTAATCTTGGATCTTTGGTTCGATGATAGGATGCTATAGAAAGATAGGGTTCGTCGATAGCTTCGAAACGAGCCCAAGAACATCTATTTTCGCTAATCGAGAGAAAAGTTATAGCCAAAACAAGTTTGCATTGCAGGCCTAAAAACAATGAACTGTGTATTTCTAATCGATTGGGCCTGAGGCCCAATCGATCGGCCATGCATGGCCAAGATAGCTTTGTGCACAAGTTTAGTTATGGATTTGGATGGGGTTTCTTTTGGGAAAACCCTAGGACGAACCCTACACTACAAATAGGTGTTTTTGGGCTACAAAACACATAGTTTGAAGCTTGGAAGCCGTCACGGAGAGGAGGATCAAAGTTGTCATCATCGCCATACTCGGTTTAAGACTTGCTCTAGGGTTTCGATGAAACACTAGTCCAGTAATTTTTATTTTTATTTTGTCTTTTTAGGGTTTTAGCATTCTTCTATGGATGGTTGCATAGTTTATGATAAACAATTAGTCGTTTTAATTAATCTATGGTATGAATTATTTTACTTTCGCTATAATTGTTTGCATCTAAATTACATGCATCGTGTGATATTTTCTATAATAATGATCTACGAATTTTATTAACGGGATTGTGTTTTCTTTGGATGGATCGTGCTTAGGGAAGACGATCCGTGCCTTGGAAGACGGATCGTATCAAACGAAGATGGTCCATACCATCGATGCACTTGTAATACTCGTCATATGTTATCTTTTATGCTTTTATCTCATGATTATCATGCAAGATTATAATTTACTTGCAAGTAAACCTTTGGATACACATGCTTCGGGAAGACAATCCATGTCTGGGAGGACGGATCGTGCCAATCGAAGATGGTCCATGCTATCGATGTACTTATAGAATCTTCATTGATTGTATTTTTAGATGGACCATGCCTCGGTAAGACGATCCGTACGCAGAAGAATGGATCGTGCCAACCAAGGATGGCTCATCTTATTAATACAATTGTCGAGTCTTTTTGTGACACTATCCTAACTTATAGTCGTGGTGGGTCAAATCCATATAAGAGACTAAACCTGAAAAGTGGCATGAATAACTTAGTTGCTAGACTAGTGGTGGATTCGCCGCCCTAGACCTTCTCCAATTGATATCTCAGCCCACCTTAATCTTGTTTTGTCATTGATTTACTTTACTTAGTTTAACAAAATCAAATCATTTTTTCGAAATCGATCTAAAACTTATATTCTGAATCTAGTTCACTATTGTGCAATCCTAAAGGACGACACCGGTATTTAGCCCTATAACTACAACACAACAAGCAAAAATTTTTGTATTGGTCAGAAACGACCAGTACCCCACTCAAAAGGCGATTGAGGTGCATCCCACTAGCAAAACACCTAAAACTCAGTGACAGATTAGGTAATTGAATGTTGTGAGCCTTCCTCTTATTTGTGCGATAGGTTTATCTCTTACCTTTGTGGCAGCTTTATCTCTGCTCCTATGTGGCAATATTAAGGCAAAGTATGATTGAACCATGGTTTTCTTATGTTCTAAGCACTAACAAAAAATGTATGAATAGTGAGGTCCCTCCGAAGAAGAAGAAATTATAACTTTTTTAAAATTTCACTTAGATGGAATTTTATTTAGGGTTAGGCTATATACAACCCATGTTTTACCTAAGGCATCCCCAATCTAAAGGCAACACAAATTTTTTGCAAGGGCAAACCCTTCCCAAGGACCATTTCTTCCTCCTCTGTTGTACCAGTGCATATATATTGCCGCCACCCATCAGCAACATTCAACCCATCCCCTCCTTCCTCCTTCCTCCTCCCCTTCTTCTTCCTTCTCCTCCTGGAATAAGGACACTCAGTCATTCTAGACCGAGTACACCTTTTGTGCATTCATCCATCAAGACCGAATGCATCCACAGACCATTCAGTCATGGGAATGCATTAAGAAGCAAATGGTCGAATGTATCGTAGATTCATTCGCTCTTCGTGACTGAATGCACAAAAGGGGCGCACACTCATCCCGAATTGGTCAAGTGACGCTTTTTTTAGGAGGAAGAGGGAAAGAGGAGGATTAAAAAGAGTGGGAGGGAAGAGGAGGATGAAGAAGAGAGGGAGGGAAATGAGGAGGAAGTAGAAGACCAAGGGAGAAAGAAGGAGAAGGAAGGAGACCATGGTTGCGGGTTACCAGTGGCGTTGGGCACCGGATGACATGTGTTGCCCGTAGAAAAAGAGCAGGGACATGACAGGAATGGAGACATACAAGGTATTGAAAAGAAAAAAATTAAAGTGGGGGCTACTGGTAGTAATTTTCGGCTACAGGTAGCCCCACCCTTAATTGAGGGAAATTTATTCACACCCCAAAATTACTATCTTTTACCCTTCTACCTCTGGTTTTCCATTTTTGTGTGGGGTATGACCAGCATAGTCCCTATTCCTCAACACACCCCGTCCTCCCCCTTTCATATCCCATTTACTTCGAACCTCCATACCCCATTACCTCCTCATCGGCGTGTCTGTCACTGACATACCTCTGATGCCTCCACTGCCCACTTCTGACACCACTGCCTCTCCTCCTTCCTCCCCTTCCCCTCCTCCTTCTCCACCACAGAGCCACCACCGCCTCTCCTCCTCTTCGTCGTCGAAACGTCCCCTTCCCCTGCTCTCCTCCTCCTCCTCTTTTTCCATCGTCGGAAACCACAATTCTCTATGTTTGCCCTTCCTGTCGCCCAGTATGTTCGGCATTGAACTACCAAACATTCTAAGTAATATTCGACAGTTAACTGACAAATATTTTTCAGCATGTTTGGTAGTTCTGTATAAAGCATGTTCGACATTGAACTACTAAATATGTTGGAAAACCGTGAGGGGATGGGAAGGCAACAACGGATCCCATGATGAAAAAAGAGGAGGAGGAGAGGAAAGGGTGTTTGGCATCAAGTCGGAACTATCGTTCCAATTCTTTAGAGTCGTTACTTTAAAGCTAACGGATAGATTTGTGCCGCTAGCGTGAAGAGTTGGGAACAATATTCTTTTGTTTCGTGGGTTTCTTTGCCAACCGGTACACTGAGCCACCGAATTACACTAGAAATAAGAATGATCAGGACTACCCTCTTCCGGATGAAGTTTAAGCGGAACAGCTGCCAAACAATCCCTTAGAGGAGGGGGAGGCGCCAACGTCGGAGATGGGTGCCGGAGGCACCGACTTCGGAGGTGTGGCAGAGGCGTCGAGCATAGGGGGTATACCGTGACGGATGTATCAGAGAGGAGGTGATGAGGTATTGAGGTTTAAAAATGATAAAGTACTAGTGCATGCCCGTGCCTGTCGGGACTACAGTGGGCCACCTTCGACGGCAACACACATGTCGGCACTACAGCGGGCTGCCTTCGACAGCAACACACCTGAATGCCTTCGACAACAAAACACTTTTGACGACAACACCGGTATTCATAGGGACACCTATTTCCTCGCCCGTGCAGATTGGCATGAAACGGGCACCTTCTGCGCGACCAACTCCCTCTCCCCTTATAATCGATCAACCACAGCTGTCTCTATTCGAAGGGATTTCTCGAGATCGACCCAATGGTTTGGGGCGGCTGAAATTTCAGCAGGCAGGTTTATAGCTGTTGATGCGAACAATGATCACGGGATAAATGGCCAGGTTTAGTACATGCAGTTTCAATGGGTCGGGATTTTAGGGATTTTGGGAGTTTAAATGGGTCCAGTCAGCTTGTCCTAGTCAGCTTTTTTGTTCCGTTTTGTCTAGTCAGCACAAAACCGACGTGCCATGTTATATAGACTAGTGCATGCCCGTGCCTGTCGGCACTGCAGCGGGGCGCCTTCGGTGGCAACACACCTGTCAACAATGCAGCGGGCCGCCTTCGGCAGCAAAACACCCCCCGGGTATCACCACCCCCACCCCCTCCCCCACCATCATATGCGACGACAACACACTTGACCGTCTTCGCCATGCCCATGCCGATTGGCACGAAGCGGGAGCCTTCGGTGCAACGACAACACACTTGGCCGTCGGTACTGCAGCGGGCCGCATTCGGCGGCAATACACTTGTCGGGCCATCTTCGGCGGCAAGACACCCCCCAACTGACACGAAGCAGGCAACCACCGCCCCACCCCCCCAACCTCGAATCCAAATCTTCTACACCATTTATCTGTACACCAAATCACAGCCGTCCGTTGCACCCATACCCGACCCGTGCATCGCACTCGGTCCGAATCGGCAGGTAAAGAAACAGATATGATTGGCCCTCCAATGATCTACCCAACATCCGATCATAGTATGAGATAGGTTAAATAGACACCTGTGATCAGGACACCTATGATGATAAGCTGCAACGAAAGATAAAATTAAAAAAAATAAATAATTAGATATTTAAACGGATCTTACTGGGTCTTAGCGGGTCTACCCGTTTTTTTAAAAGGATAGTGCATGTGCCCGTCGGCACTGTAGCGAGCCTCCCTGTCGGCACTGCAGCAGGCCGTCTTCGGTGGCAACACACTTGAACGTCTTTGGCAACAAAACACTTTCGACGACAACAACGGCATTCATAGGGACACCCATTTTCTCGCCGTGCCGATTGGCATGAAGCTAGCGTTTTCGTCTAGGGATGAGAACGATACAGTTTCGGTGCGATTTTGAGCAAAACCGAAATCGCACCGCAACACCGAAACCACACCGCACCGCGACGGTGTACCATATGTAAAACCGACCCAATATGACCCATTGCCACCCCTACACATACGTCTCTCTCTCTCTCACACACACACGCACACACACACGTCACACATGCGAATGCACCTCATCATTCCTATGTAATTTTTTTGGTACGTAATCCGAGGTTGTCTACAGATATGGCAAAAAGGTGGGGATGAGGAACTTACTGCTACGTCCACTGTTCTTTTTCCTCCTTCCCACTTTTTTGCCATATCTGTAGACATCTCACCCAATCTCAAAGCCATACACGTACGAACTTAATCGCTATTAGCCGTCGACCCATCCTTACCAGCTCCTTCGAGCTCTAGGTAGTGAACAAAAAATCCAACCCCATGCAAGTCCACATCTCATGCACATGACTCCATCCTCTCTCTATCTCTTGAAACCTAATCACAACTCTCAAAAACCCATCCCAAGCATTACAGCACACATCATAGCCATCCATGGCCGCATCAACCCATGCGAAGCCATGCATGCCTGCTCTTATCCAAGTCTCTCTCTTTTAAATCTCAACCGCCCAACCTGATAACAACTCCCCACTATCCCCTATCTCTCTTTTTTTCTTTATTTTCATTTAATCAAAACCTGATCGCAGCCGTCCGTGTTATTCAAAACCATCGCACCCCCTCCTATCTCTCCTATTTTCTCTCTAATTGATTCTCTTTCCTTATTTTACCGTCCCTCTCTTCAAATCTCTCTCTCTCTCTCTTGCCATGTAACCGAAACTCCCTCCCTCTCTCCTCATCTAAATCCCGCAACACCCCTTGTCATCCTCTTTCTATCCCCATTAATCTCCTTACATAATCGTCCCTTACACCCAATCATTGATACCTTATATGCATGCAATTAAATACAATTAATATTCTATATAGAGTATTTATTTAATTTTTGAAAGAGCCATCAAGTAGCTTCTATTCTTTTATATATGGATGGTTGTGATGTTAATTTTTTTGTCTAGTCAGCTTTTGATGATTTTCCGTGGGAAGAGGGTTATATAACTTACATTCGTCATTTTTGGGGTCTCAATTCCTTAATTTACCTTACCGCGTTGAATACAAACCCGCCATAAGCGTACCACACTGCCATGGTTGAATTGTAACGGTCGAATCCGACCAGTAGCCACTCCTTCGCTCTGTCTGCTGGATTGTCGCTGTCAAGTTAAAACTAACCGTTAAACTCTAAGGTCCTACCCAAAAAAAAACCGTTAAGGTAAATTACACTTTGCCCCTCCCAAAGTTTACCCCAATACTTAACCACCCTATAACTAATAAACTGCAATTTGCCCCATTCAATTCAGTTCTGATTAGATATAGGGAAATATTATTCATACCCCATAAATCTGTAATTAGCCCCCATTTCCAACAAACTTGAATACACCCCACTTTTTTTTTTCATACCCCATTCCTATCCCAAAAATACCCTTCCCCCTTACACCCCACCTTCAATACACCCCAGTTAAATGGCCCGCCCCAACTTGATTATACCCCAATCAAACACATACCCCCTTAAATATACCCCAATTATATGCACTCTTGAATACACCCCACTCTTAAATAAACCCCATGCAGTTAGCTATACTTGAAGGCACAAGTAGAGCTGCAACTTGGGCGGGCCAACCTGAACCCAACCTGAGTCCAACCCAAACCCAACCCGAATTTGGGCGGGCTAATCTGAGCCCAACCCGAATCATTTATCCTCGACCCGATAGGACCCGACACGAAGTTAGCGGGTCTGGGTCAAGGCTACACGGGTTCGGGTCGTAAACGGGTCGACACGATAGACCCATTTATTAAACGGGTCGGGTCCGGGTTTAGGGTCTGGACACGGTAGACCCGGGAAGACCCGTTTAGTATTCAATAGGTCATGTCGCGTCGGGTCGGGTCGGGTCGGGTCTACCAGCAATCCGATACTATAATATATAAAACCAGTGGGTCTTTCGGGTCAGGTCGGGTCAAGTCGGATTGGGTCGGATCGGGTCAACTAAATAGATCCGGGTGGTAAATGGGTCTTATCGGGTCTTATCGTATCTACCTGTTTATTAGCGAGTCGGGTACGGGTTTAGGATCTAGACACGATTAGTTAAACGGGTCGGGTCCGGGTCTAGTGGTTTTGGACACGACACGAAACTAGACACGACACGACTCGTTGCCACCCCTAGCTGCAACTTGGGCGGGCCAACCCGAACCCAACCCGACTTTGGGCGGGTTAACCCGAACCCACCCCCACGGTTTGGGCGTGGGCTAAGTTTAAACGAACATTGGGTTGGGTTGGGGTACAAAAGACGCTGAGCAGGGTTTTTGGGGTTTGGGGTATAAAAAAAAGGGCATTGTTGGTATTAAAGGATTGTTGAGTAAGTTATTGAGAAACGCTAGGGATACGGGGGCTAATTACAGATTTTTGGGGTATGAATAAAATTTCCCTAGATATAAGACAAAATTATATATAGACCCCTGTAGTTTAACAGATTATCACTTACACCCCCCTTATGTTTAAAACCCTACAAATGCCTCCTTATAGTTTGAAAAACCATACACATAAACCCCCTCTGGAGCCCTCTGGACTCTAGAGGTGCAAGTGATGTGTTTTTCAAATTATAGGGGGGGGGGGATTTGTGAGATTTTAAATATAAGGGGGTGTAAGTGATAATTAGTCAAACTACAGGGGTTCTATGTATAATTTATCCTAGATATAAAGAGAAGGGCAATGCTAATCAACCCGAAGGTTTTCCCGATTCCGCTCAGCCCGATCAACATGGCAGTGTGCAACTAGTGGTGTAAACGATTTAAATGTCGCTAGTGTGTTTCAGGCTTTCAGCCGCCAGTTGCACGCTGCCATGTCAATCAGGCCAACGAAATCGAAAAAACCTTCGAGCTGAATAGCATTTCTCTAAAGAGAAATCTTTTCAGCCCGAAAGTTCTCCTGATTCTGCCAACCCAATTGACTTGGTAGCATACAACTAGTGGCGGAAACCCATTAGTGACATTTAAATCTTTTACACCACAGTTGCACGCTGCCACATCAATCGGGCTGAGTGGAATCAGGAAAACTTTGTGCTGAATAGCATTTCTCATATATAAATTACCAAAAAGAGGATATTCAGAAGTGGACAAAAGGTGCTGTATGATAACATTTAGGGTTATTTTGACTTTGCCCCCCAAATTTTGCCTAGAATTAGACTTTACCCCCCACATTTCATTAATTAGAATTTACCCCCCAAAACTAACTGTTCCGTCAGCTCACCCCCAAACGTTATTTCTTTTCCGTCAGCTCACCCTTTCTCTTAGATGGTGAGCTGACGGAACAGTTAGTTTTGGGGGGTAAAGTCTAATTAATGAAAATGTGGGGGGTAAAGTCTAATTCTAGGCAAAATTTGGGGGGCAAAGTCAAAATAACCCTAACATTTAAGACTTTATGGACCGATTTGTAACAAACTAAACTACAGGGGGCTAACTGATTATAGGCTAAACTTCGAGGGGCAAAGTGTAATTTAATTTTAAAGGCCTTGATGACGACTTCAGTAGCTGCTTCACCTGGTCTCCCTCCGCTCTTCTTGGCTCCTCCTCCTCCTCCTCCTCCTCTCTCTCTCTCTCTCTCTCTCTCTCTCTCTCTCTCTCTCTCTCTCTCTCTCTTATTTAGTCGGTTAAAATACTAATAGCATCAAGTAACTCCTAATTGCGAAAAAACAAAATCGAAGAGAGAGACAGAGCGGCCGGCTCGTCAATACTCACTCTCTCCTCAATAAACTCTCTCTCTCTCTCTCTCTCTCTCTCTCTCTGGATTCATAAACGTCTCCGATCAGCCGGCGGACCATCGGAGGTACGCTGCGCTCTATACTTTTTCGGTGCTTCTTGATTCATAGAACCAAGAGCGATCTTTTTTCTTTCAACTCTTCACCTGAAACGCAATTTATCTATCTTGAGTTTTTTTGGACGATTTAGAGTTTTGAATCGTTGGTTGGGGACCTTTTCTGGAAAATGCCGCCCGGTCGCTCCAACTGGGTCAGGGTCTCGTTCAAATTTGGATCTTGGCCGGGTTTGTGCCTGCTCTGCTTCTTACTCTTACTGTGCTTCCCGCCCATTTGCAGGGACCTCCCCGCTTCTCACACTGTGCTCCTCCTCCGAGTACTCTGAAAATGGATAAGAGAACGGGAATGGTGTCGGTATCCCCTTCTCAGCCTCCGCGGTCGAGCGACAAGCTGGGGAGGGACCTCCGACCCAACGACGGTAACGGGAATTCCAACGGCAAGATTGACAAGGACAAGGGTGTCAATGTTCACGTCATCCTCCGCTGCAGGTAAAACCCAAGATGAACAAGAACCTAATCTTTTGGTGGGTTTTTTTTTTTTTTTTTGTTTTCTTGATTCTTGGGTTCTTTGTATTTTATGGGGAGATCGGGAGTTTGCTTAGATATTATGATGGGATCTTCCCTTCTAACTTGGGTTTTGGGGGTTGAGGGGAATTCTAATTTGGTACCAGAGCCGGCCCGAGTCTCACCCAGTTGTGGGGGGGGGGGGGTGCGTCCTTTGTTTGTTGTCTTAAGGAAATTTCAATATGGTATCAAGGCCAGGTCGGAGTCTCACCCGGGTGTGGGGGCCTCGCCTGTTTATTTGTTTTCCACGTGTTGTCCATGTGAGGGGGCATGTTGGCGTTTGCGTTTGTTTAGTCCCACATCGGCTATGCGGAGATCAGGAGTTCGCTTAAATACTGGGGAGACTTAGTGGACGGTCCCTAACAAGAGATAGGTTTATGGAGAAGGACAGTCAATAAGATGGTGTTGCACCATGTCCCTCCCGAAAAGGATTCAACTAGAGCAAGTCCCACACGTGACTTTTATCCATTTTTAATGACCCTAAGTGCTTGCCCTCCGTCCTTGTTGCTACATGACTCAACCCGCGGGTTTGCTACAGTTATTTCACTGTAGCATTTTTTTTTTTCTTCAGGGGGGGGTGGGGGCATGCGATTTCACAAAAAATAAATAGCTATTGTAATTTCAATGGAGTAAAAGAGTAACAATCTGCACATATTGTTACTCGATCTGCAAAGATCATTACTTTTTTGCTACAATGATTTTCACTGTAGCAAAAAAAAATTTCCCCGACAAGATTCTAAAAAAAAAAAAAAAAAATTGCTAGTGATTTTTTGTTTTTTTTTAGGAATCCCTCTCAGTAAATGGGGGGGGTTCGGTCTAGACCTCTACCAGTTTATTGAAAAAAAGAGATACAAGGGAGGGAGAAGAGAGAAGGGGGGAGGAGAGGGAGTGGGTACAGGAGAGGGAGGGAAAAAGAAAAAAAGTACAAAGAAGCTGATAGGAATCAGACTATACGCAAGGTAAGTTGCTCCAACACCGCTCATTCCTCACCCTGCTGGGCGACCTTCCAAAGCTCAAGTCTCCCCAAGATGCCTCGCACTGATTCCTTCGTCTCCATCTTCCGTGAGAAGATTATACAGTTATATAGTGATTTCACTGTAGCAAAAGAGTAACAATTTGCACAAATTGTTACTCAACAATGATTGTTATTCAATCTGTACAGATTGTTACTCTTTTGCTTCAGTGATTTTACTATAGCAATTTTCCCCAAGGAGATTTCTCAAAAAAAAAAAAGCTACAGTGATTTCACTGAAGCAAAAGAGTAACAATTTTTGAAGATTGTTACTCTTCTTGCTATAGTGCTTATATTAACCTCGGACCGAGCCCACATATACAGCTGCACGTAGGGGTCAAATTCGGACTGGTGCTCACATGTACAGCACGTAGGGGTAAGTTGGTCATTTACTAATAGGGAGGACCTATCACCAATAGCCCATGTTGACTGACTTTATCTCTAAATACCATATGTTAGAAGGACCTTTAACCAATAACCCCTAAATACTATGATGGGATCTTTCCCTACAACTCGAGTTTTGGGATTAAGAAAATTTCAATATGGTATCAAAGCCAGGTCCGAGTCTTACCTGGGTGTTGGGGCCTCGCCCTTTATTTGATGTCCACGTGCATAGTCTCGCAGTGTCGATCTACATGGAGGGGACATGTGGTTGAGGGAATCCAATTGTATTTATGAAGATGAACAAAAAGAAGTAGATTTGGTGCTTTTTTTGTTTTCTTGATTCTTGTACTTATATTGTGCATTAGATAGGAAAAAACAAATAATGAACAATTTTTTGATTGGTTTCTTGTTATCCCAATTCTTGCATTGCTTTGTGTAATTTTAAATCGTTTCAGACCTCTAAGCGAGGAGGAGCTGAAGGCCAACACGCCTATCGTCATAAACTGCAACGAGCACCGGCGAGAAGTTTTCGCTGTTCAAAACATTTCCAACAAGCAAATTGATAGAACCTTTGCCTTCGATAAGGTCCGAGGGTTGTCATTTCACTTATCCTTCCCTTTTTTTTTTTTTTTTTTGCAATAGTTTGTTTATCTGTCCTCTTGAGCGGGAAATTTAGCTTGGGGATGAAAATTTTAATCATTTTATAGGTTTTCGGCCCAGCATCCAAGCAAAAAGATTTGTTCGATCAAGCCATCTCCCCTATCGTGAACGAGATCCTTGAGGGGTATAATTGCACCATTTTCGCTTATGGACAGACAGGCACCGGGAAAACTTATACGATGGAAGGAGGACGACCGAATACTAAGGTAAATTTTTGCTTTCAAATATATTGGTAAATTGTAGTAGATGCATTCATCCTTTAGTTTATAAATTTATATTTGGTAGAATGGAGAGTTTCCGAGCGATGCTGGTGTTATCCCAAGGGCCGTCCGACAAATCTTTGATACACTCGAGGCGCAGAGTGCTGATTACAACATGAAGGTCACGTTTCTCGAACTATACAATGAAGAGATAACGGATCTTCTAGCTCCGGACGAATCAAAATTCTCAGATGACAAGTCAAAGAAACCTATAGCTCTCATGGAAGACGGTAAGGGGGGTGTTCTCGTCCGAGGCCTGGAAGAGGAGATAGTTTGCTCTGCTAGTGAAATATACAAAATATTGGATAAAGGATCTGCAAGGAGGCGTACGGCCGAGACCCTACTTAACAAGCAAAGCAGCCGGTCTCACTCCATATTTTCGATTACGATTCACATCAAGGAATGTATTCCCGAGGGCGAAGAGATGATCAAATGTGGAAAGCTCAATCTCGTGGATCTCGCGGGTTCGGAGAATATTTTGCGGTCAGGTGCGAAAGAGGTTTGTAAACTCTCCACCTATTTAAATTTAGAAGAACACTGCTTCAAGTTATACATGTACAATATATTTTAAAACTTAATGTATTGCAAACACACATATAGGATTTTTGCGAGTGTGGAACTATTTTAGGTTGTACCAATCATGGATGAAAAAGTTTGAGGGTTGATGTTAGGTTGTCCTCAAAAGCAAGCCAAACTATGAACTGAATCCTAATTTGATATTCGTTAGCCCTTAAGAAATGACCGGTGAAGATGGATTCATAAAGCCGACCCCAAATAGATGTGACAATGCTTGATGGTTATGATTCGAGCTCTTTGGCGATGGCTATGAAGATATTGGTTATTGCAGGGCAGAGCGAGGGAAGCTGGAGAGATTAATAAAAGCCTCCTTACGCTTGGTCGAGTTATTAATGCGCTTGTCGAGCATTCTATCCATATTCCATACAGGTGGCCCTGCTGACAATCAGCCGATTTCTGTTTGCTTCTCAAATCTATCGACGGAATTTAGGCTGAGGATCTTAAATTGTTTGGTTTATCAGAGATAGCAAATTGACAAGATTACTGAGGGATTCCTTGGGAGGGAAAACAAAGACTTGCATCATCGCCTCCATATCGCCTTCCATTCACTGTTTGGAGGAGACTTTGAGTACTTTAGATTATGCACACCGCGCCAAAAATATCAAGAACAAACCGGAGGTCAGTAGCTCATCATGAGTTTATTGTGTGCTAATAAGTTAAATTCTCTTCCTTCGACAACATACCTTAAATCTGATGTCCTTTCTGCCATTTTCCAGGTTAATCAGAAGATGAAGAAATCTGCAATGATCAAGGATTTGTACTCTGAAATTGACCGCCTTAAGCAAGGTTTGTCACACTTTCCTCGTTATAAATCTCTCTCTCTCTCTCTCTCTCTCTCTCTCTCTCACACACACACACACACACACACACACACACACACGCACACATGTACTCAGAAGAGTCAGAAGATGATGAAACCTGCAATGATCAGAGATTTAAACTCTGAAATTGCTGCCTTAAACAAGGTTTGTGACCGTTTACTAGTTTTTATGTTCGATCTTTTTCGTGCTTCTATCTCTCTCCCTCACAAACACACACACAATCCATTTTAAAGTTTAAATAAGAGATTGAGAACTGCACTCTGAATTTTCTGAGTTTTATTTTTTTTTAGGTAAGTGAATTTCTGAGTCCTGATTGGCCAGATTAATTGGAATTTGGTACAAGATCTGTAAAATAGCGGATTTAGTTTATTCTAGCAATGCTTTTCTTAGCTAAGTTTTGGAAGTGGACCTATATAATTGCCAGTTTGAGCCACTCAAGTTCCAACTTGATAATTAAATCACTGGAATATTGGTAATTTAGGCAGAAATTGGTTGCTTCTATAATAAACTTGACAATGGTGTCTAATTTAAGAAAAACAGTATGGGACTGTACTTGGCACTTGAGCTGTCCAACTCGAGTCGCTCAAGTTCCAACTAGATCAATGAGTCTGACAATGCTGATTTTTGGAGGATGATCTTCCTGATTTGCTTCTTATCTCTGATCAGAGATATATGCTACAAGAGAGAAGAACGGCATTTACATCCCAAAGGAACGCTACCTGTTTGAAGAAGCAGAGAAGAAGGTTGGTTTCTGATTGTTCATTTAATTGCTTATTTCGATCAGAACATATGTTTCCTTTAGGAAAATGGCCAAACCATTTCCATATTTTTATTCAGGCCACGACAGAGAAGATAGAGCGGTTGGAGCTTGATTTGGAATCAAAGGATAAGGTGCTTTACATAACTGGAATTTGTAGCTATCTTGTGGTAGAGGTTTGACTAGTACTATTTGATGTGAACAGCAAGTAATTGGGTTTCAAGAGCTTTACATTTCTGAACAACAACTGAGTGCAGAGTTAAGTGAGAAACTTGAAAAGACCCTGGTAAGATGGCTTTGAGTCGTTAGAACAACAACCGATTTTGTATGAATTTCAGTTTATATCGTTTGCGCCTTCGCTACAGAAAAAACTGGACGATGTGGAACATGCATTGCTTGACCTAGAAGGAAGATATGGCGAGGCAAACTCCATAATAAAAGAAAAGGAATATTTGATATCTAATCTCCTCAAATCAGGTGAGCAAAGTGGCAGCACACTCTCGTGGAGCCTATGGCGCGTAGACATTATGGATGTTTTTGGTGTTGTAAAAACCCGGGGCATGCCTGTTTGGGCATCCTGAAGAGCAACTGAGAGATGACAGTCAGTTTGCAATTTGACTTTATATAGTTTTAGATGCATGCTATACATGCTCTCTCCCTCTCACTACACCCCCTCTTATTGTGTTGCTTGTGTATCTCCCTAGTCTCATTGAGACAAAGCTATCCTAGACGAAGATTTGCTATGTTGCAAAAAATAAGAAGAGAGAGCTTTATATTCATTTCTTTGTGTGGTACATGCTATCTGTATACCATGATTTGAGGGTTTGCTCAAACCGGTTCGGACCCTAATTGGTTCGGATTTTAGCTGTTATGAACCCCCAAACCCGCATTATTCGCAGGTTTGGTTCGTATTTGGTTTATATCATCGTTTTATGAATTTGAATGATATAGATGTGGTTAGTATTGATTCCATAATTCATATATCCCAAGACTAGGATCTGACGATTTTTGGGCCCGAATCAGACCTTAATTTCTGATATCTTTTTCTAATTTTTTAATATTATTTGCTGAAACGGTCGAGCCAACCGAAAGCTGAACTCGAACCACTTCGTTTGTCTCTGTCTCAGCCCAAACCCGAACACGCATTCTCAAACCTTGTTCCATACCCTCTCTATCCCCTCGTATCACATGTGCTTTCTCCCTAGTTTCTGATTATACACACATCATTAAATATAGAGCAGAATTCTATATATAATGGATGTGTGCCTTGGCTTTTTTTTGTTGGTCTACATGATATTATTGATTGGATTTGTTCTTCATAGTTAGCCTTGTCTGACACAGCTATATGTATGTCAATATTACTTGGTTTGAAAATCATATTGCTTCTAGAGTCAGTTTCCTTTTCTTTTTTTTCCTCTCGGATGTAGTAATCAGATGTTGACACAATTGACCATGGGGTTTTTATATCAGAGGAAGCGCTTGTGGATCGTGCATATAAGCTTCGATCAGAGCTAGAGAAGGCAGCAGCTGACATTTCTGGCTTGTTTTCAAAAATTGGTCGGTGCCTCTTTTTTTTAGAAGTACCGTATTTTCTGGATGTTTTGATTACATGGTCGCACTGACATTGGCATCTACGGCTGTCCAGAGCGCAAAGAGAAGATAGAAGACGGAAACAAAATCCTTGTCCGGAAATTCTGGTCTGATTTGACTCTGCAGCTTGAAATCTTGCATAAGACTGTCTCAGCTTCTGTGCTGGAACAAGAAAGCCAGCTGAAAGAAATGGAAGACGACATGCAATCTTTTGTCTCTACAAAATCTCAGGTACGTAATACATTGCTAAACTATGATTCAATTTAATGAAAAATAAAAAGAAGCAAGTTAATGCTATTTACGGCTACCTTTATCGATGCAATTATATGGTTGCAACTTGGAAGCAGTATTCACGAATCGGCTTTTCTTTCACTTCCTTTTGTGCATAGGCAACTGAGAAACTTCGAGGACGGGTTAAAAAATTGAAAGCCATGTATGGCTCTGGGATCAAAGCATTGGATAGTTTAGCCGAAGAATTTCACGAGAATAATCAGTCGACTTTCGGAAAGTTGAACTCACAAGTATTAATGAACTCGTCTGCTCTGGAGGATGTAAGCACTACCTTCTTTCTGCCTGAGGGGATTTTTTTTTATCTTTCATTTCTAAGCCTCTGATCTTTTTTCTCTGTTAAACAGCATTTCAAAGTAATTTCTTTGGAGGCTGATCAACTGCTTAATGAACTTCAAAACAATCTATCCAGCCAAGAGCATAGACTAGCTACATTCTCAAGGCAGCAGCGTGAGGTTGGAAGCTAGTAATTATTGTGTTCGACTACTTGAGAAGTTGGATTCTTGGTCTAATTCAACTTGTGTCACCAAAAACAGGGACATCTCCGAGCTGCGGAGACAACGCGATCTATATCACATACTACTACTAATTTCTTCCATACTCTAGATATCCATGTGTACAAGTTGAGCAAGATTTTTGAAGAAATGCAAACTGTACAAGACCGACAGCTCTGCGACCTTGAGGAGAAGTATGAGGTAATTCCATTCTTGCCAGATAATTCAAGAAGCCTTTTGTCGCTATCTTTGGAAGTGATTCCTGTTATGCCTGCAGGAGTGTGCTGCTAACGAAGAAAGGCAGCTGCTAGAAAAGGTTGCAGAGATGCTTGCAAGTTCAAGCGCAAGGAAGAAAAAGCTGGTATATATACTTGCACCCACAGATGTCGGATATGATTATATATTTTGCCTTTTTATTCCAAGTCTTTTACATGAAGTTTACAACAAAATGTTACATCGAGCATGCGCTTTTTGTTTCTGAACATTCCACCGATTATTCAATCTCCTGTGATCCAAGAAAACAACAAACATTAGTGTGACAAACCCTAGAAGAAGAGGGAGAGAGAGAAACGGCTAGGGTTTGGGGAGAGAATAGAATGAATCTCTCATTAAGTCAATAGGCCAATATATGGGCAAAATACATGTGAGTCCTCTATACACTAAGTATGTGTATATACATGAATACATCTTAACCCCCCCCCACCCCCACCCCCTCCCCCTCAAACTCAAGGTAGACATGCAACAAGAGTTTGCCAATCAAAGACCGAAAGCGTGGCATAGGATGTGACTTCGTGAAGAAGTCAGATATCTTCTCTGCTGAGGGAATGAAGGGGAGTGAGATCGTCTTGGCCTCATACTCCTGTCAGACGAAGTGACGGTTAATCTCGATGTTCTTTGTCCTCTCATGAAAAACCAGATTGCTAGCAATCTGAATAGCACTCCGGTTATCACAGTGAAGTGGAGTAGGCCTGGAAAAAAGCAACACCAAGATCACTAAGGAGACGCCAAAGATGGACTATCTCCTTGGTCGTGGAGGCCATGGCCATGTACTCAGCTTCAGTACTGGAAAAAGACATCACTTTCTGCTTTTTGCTGTGCTAGGATATCAATAAATCGCCCAGAAACAAGCAGTAACCAGTGGTAGAGCGGCGTGTAGTCGGATCTCCAACCCAGTCTACATATGAGTAGGCTCAAAGACTAAGAGAGAAAGACGATGATAAAAACAAGGAGCGAGTAACTGTCCCTCTAAGGTACCGGAGGATCCGAAGAAGAGCACCGTAGTGAACTGAGCGTAGAGCTGCAACAAACTGACTGACAATGCTGACAGCATGTGCAACGTTAGGCCGAGTGATGCAGAGGTAGATGAGCTATCCCACAATCTGTCTGTACCGAATGGGATATAAAAGAGGGACTCCATCTGTAGGACGTAGCTTCAAGTAAAGCTCAAGAGGGGTGTCGACTGAGCGGGTATCTAAGAGGGCAGCACGGCTAAGGATGTCTGAAAGGTACTTCTTCTGAGATAGCAGAATGTGATCTGCATTGTATGCAACCTTAAGGCCGAGAAAGTAGCGAAGATTACCCAAGTCCTTCACTTGAAATTGGCTTCTCAGGTACTGCTAAAGACAAGTAATCGCAACAGTCATCCTCAGTAATGATCATGTCGTCCACGTACAATAGTAGGATCGCCCAGCCCTACTGGGATGACCTCAAAAACAAAGAGTAGTCCTGACTGTACTCTGAGTAACCAAGCTCCCTGACAACACTGCAAAATCGTTTAAACCAGGCACAAGGAGCCTGCTTGAGCCCATAAATGGCCCGACGAAGACGACACACGTGCTGAGGAGGAACGCAAAGACCGGAAGAAGGATTTATGTAAACAGTCTCAGACAAGTCACCGTGAAGAAAAGCATTCTTCACATCCATCTGAAGAAGGGGTCAATGACAAATGGTTGCGAGCACTAGAAGAGCTCGAACGGTGGTCATCTGAGCCACCGGAGCAAAGTCTCCTTGTAGTCAATGTTGTACTCCTGAGTAAAGCTACAGGCCACCATCCGAGCCTTGTGTCGCTCATTGGATCCATCAGGCCGGTGTTTGACCTTATAGATCCACTTACAGCTGACTTGCTTAATGCTAGAGGGCAGTGGGATAACATCCCATACATGAGTCTGCTGAAAGGTCTGTAACTCCTTATCCACGGCTTGACGCCATTGAGGAAACTGAACTGCCTCGGAGTAGGGCCAAGGCTCTTGATCTGCGTGCACAGCGGTAAGAAAAGCAGTAAACTGAATCGAGTAGCTGCAGACAGAGGTAAAGCCAAAACGATCAGGAGGCTCAGTGGCGTGGCTAATTCAAGCAGGTAGGTGGTGCTCGTGCTGGGGGTTGCGGGGTGGGCACGGATCCACACCTGGGGATGACGGAACAAGCATACTAGGCGAAGTACCAAGAGCAAACTCAATAGCAAGAGAGCCGACATCCTCTGAGAAGGAGGAAGGAAACAGAGACACATGGGTAGTCCGATAAAAGTAAACCTGAAGAAAGGAGACACAACCCGAGAAGGAGAAAGAGGCACAGAAGGAGGAAGCCTCGGAGGAGTCTCCTAGAGAAGCTAGGGAAACAACCAGCAAAGGAACCGGTGGTACCGAGGGAGTCGGTGTTGAGGAAGGAGTCAGGGGGATCGGAGAAGACGACGGAGGAAACACAGGTTTCGGGCATAGAGGAAAAGAAACCTCGAGGAATGTGAGATCTTGAGCCTCAGAAGAGTAGTATGGCGTATCCTCGACAAAGAAGACATGTCTAGAGATACGCAAGCGATGAGCAACATGGTCATAGCAGTAGTATCCCTTGTGCTCAGTGTTGATCCACTTAGTTGCCAGAGCATACAGCCTCATGCGCTCATGGGTAGGAAAAAGAATGAAGCAGGTGCACCCAAACGTGTAAAAAGGACTGTAGTCGAGAGTGATCAAAAGGAGACGCTCATAAGGAGACAAGTCATCCGGAAGAACCGACGAATGAGTGATGTTAATAAGCTGGACTGAGGTCAGAAGAGCCTCAGCCCAGAAGCGCTGAGGGATAGAACCGGAAAGGAGGAGAGCATGAGTACTCGCAAGAATATGGCGATGCTTACGCTCAGCAACGCCATTTTGCTTGTGGATGTAAGGACACGAGTGCTGAAAAATAGTTCCATGTGACTGAATAAGACTGCGCATAGCGGTAGATAGATACTCAAGGGCATAATAGATCGAAAGATCTTGATACGCTGACTAAACTGCGTGTGAATCATGGAGGTGAAGTCTTGATAGGCTTGGAGGATATCCGAGCAACGACAAAGAAGGTAGACCCACGTGTAGCTACTGTAATCATCCACAAAAGAGACATAAGATAAATACCCATTCACAGAAGGGAGAGAAGAAGGGCCCTAGATATAAGAGTGAACAAGATCAAAAGGAGCAGAACTCTGAGAAGTACTGGACGAAAAAGGAAGGGTTGCAACTTTTGCGAGCTTGCAGCCAGTACATGTAAACAAAGACGAAAAAGGACCACAACCTAGAGCTCCAGAATGGAGTAATCTCTTTAGTCGTGGTTCCGACACATGACCAAGTCTCATGTGCCACAAGTCGGTATCAAGAGAGACAACTCCACAAAAACCGAGAAAGACAGAGTAGGAGAGTGGAGACACCCCATTTGGTATAGCCCGCCTATCCTATAACTGGCTCCAATCAGTCGGCCAGTACATAGATCCAGCACAGAACAAGAAGAATAGGTAAACGTCACAGAATAACTAGATAAACATAAAGCACTAACAGAAACAAGGTGCATGTGGAGAGTGGGAGCGTGAAGCACAAAAGGCAAGAAGAGGTGGCTAATAGGTGCGGAGGCTGTAGTGATGGATCCACACTGTGAGATGGCTAAACGAGAACCATCCGTAGTGTGAATCGATGGGAGGTGGGTCGCAGGCTGGCAGGCAGTGGGTAGTGAGGCATCCGAATTCATATGATGCAAGGAGCCTGAATCGAGAATCCAAACAGAAGAACTACCAGGGGAGGCAGAGAATGCGGAAACACTGGAAGGTCCAGGAGGAGTGGCAAACTGCTGAAAGAGTCTAAGCTGAGTCATCTTCTCACGGATGGACTATAGCTCTCCAACTGAGACAGAAGAGGCAGCAGCAACAGTAGTGGGAGCCGGTCGACCACGACCTCAGCCTTAATCTCTGTAGTCTCGATCACTATAAGTAGGACGCTTCTCTGGATGAAGTGAGAAGAAGGTGTCCACAAAGTGACCCGGCATCTGACAATGACTACAGAATGGTCTACCATGGAAGGCAGTAGCAGCGAGAGAAAGCACTGAACTCTGGTCGTAGGGTAGCGAATAGCTGGTTAGCTGAAGGTGCTCCCGGTAGAGCTGGAACTCTAGAGCACATGATGGGTCAGGAACAGAAGCGAGATCATGAAGATTGCCAGTAGGATCGCATCTGATAGTAAAACTGTTGAACGGTCAACTCGCAATGCTGTGCCGGCTGAGCCTGCGTGAGAAGCTGATACTCACGTGCTCCGCTCTTCTCAACAAAGCGAGCAATAAGGTGTCCTCAGATCATAGCAGCAGTGGCAAGACCAACCATGTCCCGGCAAAGAGCGGTCCACAAATGCAAAGAGGTAGGCCTTGATAGCGGATCACGAAGCCTCCATAGGTGATACTCAGCATCAAAGTGAGAAGCGATGACGGAGCTATCAAGATGCCTTTGAAGATTTCGGCCCTCAAGTGTAGATTCCACAGTGGCTGACCATGTCGGCCAGTCGGAGGCCTCTTGGAGAAGGAAATCCATTCCGAGAGGGAGAAAATCCCATGGGATATCATAGGGAACCACGACTGGAGGAGTCGACGGAGTCGTCATTGAAGAAGATGTAGACATGGATGAAGACTTGACAGCTCGGATCAAACAACAAGATTTGAGCGAGGCGGCTCGGAGAGAGACGCCTCTGGTGCGCACGGGCTGCGGATCTTATGGCCAACGAATGACTTGTAGGGATGCAGAAGGCAGGGCTTTTAGGGATGGCAGAAAAGATCCAAAAAAAGAGAGAAACAAGATGTTTCTGGCTGAGGGCTCTTAGGCTCGGGAGATGCGGGCTGCAAGGTGGCGCACAAGTGAGGAGGATCGGGATGTCGCGCATGTGAGGAGGATCGGAAGATCGACTGCGAGCTGCGAGGTGGCACATGAGGAGGATTGGGAGATCGACTGCAGGCACCGAGAGATCGTGAATCTGGCTGAGGGCTCTTAGGCTCGGGAGATGCGGGCTGCGAGGTGGCATGCACGTGAGGAGGATCAAAAGATCGACTGCAAAGCTGCGAGGTGGCACGTGAGGAGGATTGGGAGATCGACTGCGGGCACCGGGAAACCGTGATGTCGCACGCGTGAGGATCGGGAGATCGCACTCTGATATCGCGAGATGGTGGGCTATTGATGGCCAACTGATCGATTGGGACGAGGGAGCCGATCGACGACTTCGGTGATCAACCTCGCTGTGATACCATGTGACAAACCCTAGTCATTAGGCCAATAGGTCAATATATGGGCAAAATACATGTGAGTCCTCTATACACTAAGTATGTGTATATACATGAATACATCTTAACAATTAATATAGGCATGCATGCAGAAGACAAAACATCGCAAAAACATGTGCATCCTTGACATATCTAGTATATCCAGTTGAGAAGAGGACTTTGCATTATGAAGGGCCAAGTCTTAAGTTTTGAATATTTAGGTACAACATTTTGATTTGATGTGGAATGGATGAAGGTAGATGTTGGGGGTAGCTGAAATCCGTCTAGGAGTTGGAACCCCTATTCGTATGAGCTCGATCGAACGGCTACCAGGTGCGAGATCCACATTAGGATGAACGGGGACCTTGTATCAGGGTGCATTACATCTGCAGCTCGATGAATCGCAAGGAGCTCGCCCCAGCTCGCCATCCAGCTCGCAAAGGAGCTCTCCAGGAGATCGCCCCTTAGCTCGCCAAGAGCCCGCCCCTAGCTATGCGCGCTCGCCACCAGTTCGCCCTTGCCTGTGGATCTCATAGACCCCAGGATTCCAAGGGATGGGGAACTCGCCCAGGAGCTCGCCCCCCCCCCCCCCCCCCCCCCCCCCCCCCCCCGTGCTCACCGAATCATCTTAACAGGGAGCGAGATCCACATTGGGCTGAAGGGACCTTTGTGCATTTTAGTACAACACATCTAGGCTCGGTAAAAATTGCTTAAACAAAGAGCTCGCTCAGGAGCTCGCCCAAGCTCGCTCAGGAGCTCGCCCAAGCTCACCAAGACTCCCCTGTTTATCGAAGAGGTCGCTCCTGCGAGGTCCGACTCTTGATAGCTTGTGGAGGAGAAGACGGAGCAACGGAGGACGAGCTCACCCTTGCTTCCCCCCCTGAGGTCGCCCACAATAGAGCCGCATAAAGGGCTGCCATGTGTCGAAATCCCACTGAAGCTACGTGGACAATTGTAGTCCACGGAAGCCCGCCTGAGTCGGTTAGATGCTCTCCCCCACTCAAACCGCCTGGCAGGCTCGACGACAAAGAATGTCAGGGGCGTGAGTTCCAAGGACTGTCAGAGACCCACGCGAGCCAGAATGAGGGGGTCTAGAAGGTGCGGGAAGGTGCCACCACGTGTGGCACTCCGGTAGGCCGCGAGTGTCTATAAATGCCTACCCCCAGGCTCCAAAGTACAGGTTGGAAATCCTTTTCCCTACCACTTTGGTCTAATATAGCTCGCCGTTGAGCACCTGAGACTGACTTGAGTGTCGGAGGGTCTGCGCTCCTAAGGGAGCCAGCCGTTCTTACGTTCTTTCTTTGTCTTGCAGGTAGACCGCACGGACCAGCGAAAAAGATCCCCAAACATTTGGCGCCGTCTGTGGGATCTTCGACTGGTTCCTGCGAGAACGCCCACGGCCACACGGCTGAGAGCGGTCCTCCTTAGTTTTCGGAAGTAGCTTTGAGATGGCTACGGCCACGAGGGGACGCAGGCGAACGAGAGCCCGTGCGGGATCCGCGCATAGCGGCCCCCCCGTGGAGATCCCTCAGCCCCCTGTCCCTCTCAGCGACCAGCTCATGCTGGAGGTGTTAGCCACTCAGCGGGCGATGATGGAGGAACTGATGCGACTGCATCAGGTTCCGGCGGCCAGCCGACGGTCCGGGCCGGCGAAGACGGCATCTCCGGTGCGACCACTAGCTTCAACGTCGCGCCTGCCCACGACCATTCCGGCTCGGCAGTCTTCCCACCGGGAACCCCCGGTCGAGAGAACGGCCGTGCGCGGGGTGCCGTAAACCCCGCTTACGAGATTGAAAAAGCTGGTGACCCAGCGGTCAAGCAACATGGCGACCTCTCGAGCAACCATCCCCCGACGTCGTGACAGAAGCGCCGATTCAGATGAATCTGAGGCGAGATCTCTGGAGAGAGACCGCGACCCGCGCCATCGGCGACGGGGGAAGGAGCCCGCGGTGGCTTTGCCACATGGAGCTCGCGAGGCAACCGCCTCTCATCGATCCGCTATCGTACCAAGAGGGCCCGCGGATCGACGACGAGAAGGTCACTTCGAAGGAACCCCCTCAGGTCGCCACGAGGGAGGACCCCGAGGGAGCGTACATGACCGCATAGGCACTGCGCAGCCGCCTTTGGGAGCTTTCCCCGGGCACTGGCAGCGACCTGGTGCGCCTGTAGATCTGTTGGAGGATCTTGCTGCTCATGGCGGGAGCTCGCCCTTCACGAGTGAGGTGCACCAAGGAGGTTTCCCTCACCATTGGACCCCGCCCAAGTTTGTACTGTTCGATGGATCGCAAGATCCTGTCGACCATCTCTTGGCTTACCGGAAGTTGTTATTTTTCCGGGACCAAGATCATGTCTTGTGTCGGGCTTTCCCGAGTAGCTTGACGGGCTCGGCGCTAAACTGGTTCCACAAATTGCCATCGGGCACCATCCCAGACTTCCCTACCCTCTCCAGGTTGTTTCTGGAGCAGTACCGCTGCAACAGGCAACCCCCTAAGAGGATTGAGTCTCTCTTCATCTTGGCCATAGGAGCCCGCGAAACCCTTCGAAGCTTCGCGACGCGTTTTCGAAGCGCCTACCTCGCTCTGGAGGACGTGGTTGGTCAAGATCGCACGACGGTGAGCGCTTTCCGGAACGCCCTCCCCGAGGGAAGCAAACTTCATGACGCGCTGGTGATCAAAGATCCCCACACGATGGTCGAGCTCTTCGCCCTTGTCCAGCAATACATCAAGCTCGAGGATGCGGTGTTAGACCGGAAGGGGAAGGCAGTCGAGCAGCGACCTCCTCCGGCTCTGCGACCTCTCGTCGTCAAAGCCGTAGAGAGACGGGAGGTACCCCCGGTGTACCCTTGCCCGGACCGCCCGCAGCTCCTGCAGCGCAGCCCGCTGAAGTCCCCACGGTGGTCACTGGAAGGCCGACGAACTGGCGCCTGCCTCCGGGACCTGGGGAACGAGATTTCACCGTGCTAACCCATTCCCCAGGGCAAGTCTTTCACCAGATCCGGAATGAACCCTTTTTTCAGTACCCACCGCCCCTGCAGGTCGGGGAGCCCGGCTCTACCGATAATACGCGGCGGTGCGCATTTCATCGCAGTCCCGGGCATCACACCAACAGATGCCGGGCTCTGAAGAACCACCTGGAGGACTTGGTCGCCCAAGGCCATTTGGATCAGTTCATATCGCCCCCAAGGAGATTCGAGGTGATACCGGCACGGGCCCCTCGGGAGGGAGACCGCCCGGGGCCCGCTGAGCCCGCTCTGCCTCCACCTCCCCCGGGAGGGCCGGCGGTCTGTCACACCATCAGCGGGCGCCTGAACGGCCCGAGATCCAGCAACGAGGTTCGTCGGCAAGTTAGGGAGATGGAGCGGGCTCAGAATGTATTCTCTGTTTCTCTAACCCCTGTATTGATCCAAACACCAAGGGTGGAAGCCCGAGACTTCATCTGGTTCTCGGAGGAGGACATGGCTGGGGTTGTTACCCCCCACAATGATCCCCTTGTCATACGCCTTATGATGGCGAACATCGAGGTAAGGCGGGTCCTGGTTGACCCAGAAAGTGTCGTAGACATCCTGTTCTTATCGGCCTTCCAGCGAATGGGATTGAGACAAATTGATTTGTCTCCCTCAACGGGCTCGCTCAGTGGTTTCACCGACGAGGTCGCTAAGGTGGCAGGGGAGATAACCCTCACCGTAACGGTGGGCCCGGAGGTGCATCAAGTCCGCTTCGCGGTGGTGGATGGGCAGTCCGCTTTCAATGCCATCCTAGGGCGACCTTGGTTGAGGCAGATGAAAGCGGTGTCCTCGCCTAATCACCAGGCCCTCAAGTTCCCCACCGATAGAGGGGTCGTGGTAATTCGAGGAGACCAGGTCGCCGCTACCAGATGCGAGCAGGACGTCTTTCATCTGATAGATGTGGAGGTCGATGAGGCCAAGAGGCCCGCGCCCTCCTAGCAATTAGCGCCCACCTCAAGCGGGCTCCCTCAAAGCCCGAGAGAGGTCTCTTCGCTTAAATCCCCTACTTCACCCCCGGGTGGGAGCGGTGTGGATCTTGAGCTCGAGGAGAAAGGTCGCCTGTCGGGATCCCAGAGAGGAAGTTTTCCCGTTGCCGAGCCGCTACAAGAAGTCAACATCGGTGGCGAGGAGGGACCGAGGATCGTCCATCTCGGGACCTCGCTAACCAAGGGCGAGGTCCTGGCCCTAACCGACGTACTCAGGGAATACCGTGACGTATTCGCCTGGAGCTTCGCGGATATGCCAGGGATTGACCCGGAGGTCGCCTGTCATCGTCTGCACACCATGAAAGAATTCCCGCCGGTCAAGCAAAAAGCTCGGCACATACCTACTGCGAAGTCCACTGCAGTGGCGGCGGAGATAGACAAGCTAGAGCGAGCTGGCTTTATACGCGAGGCGCACTTCCCCGAGTGGATCTCTAATATCGTGGCAGTGCCCAAGAAGAGCGGAGCGGTCAGAGTGTGCATCGACTTCTCCGACCTTAACAAAGCATGCCCGAAGGACGGATTCCCCCTTCCGCGAATAGGCGCGCTGGTCGACGCAGCTGTCGGGTTCCGGGCCTTATCCTTCATGGACGGATATTCGGGGTATAACCAGATACTTCTCCATGTCGAAGATCAGGAGAAGACCGCCTTCTATTCTAGGGCAGGCTACCAGAAGCTTTTCTGCTATCGGGTAATGCCGTTTGGACTGAAGAACGCGGGAGCGACCTACCAAAGGTTAGTCACTCAGATGTTTAAAGATCAGATCGGCAGAAATGTCGAAGTGTATGTAGATGACCTCCTGGTAAAGAGTCGAGAGCGAGAGGGGCATGTTGCCGATCTCCGCGAAATCTTCGAAGTGTTAAGAAAGTACCAAATGAGGCTAAACCCGGCAAAGTGCGCATTCGAGGTGACTTCCGGGAAATTCCTAGGGTACCTGGTCACCCACAAGGGGATCGAGGCCGACCCTGGACAAATCCGAGCACTTGTCGAAATGCCCGCACCAAGAACCCGACAGGAGGTCCAGAGGTTGAGAGGACGAATCGCCGCACTAAATCGGTTCATCTCCAAATCCTCAGATAATTGCCGACCTCTTTTCGAGCTATTTCGAAAAGGAGCGAGCATTTGTTGGGATGAAAAGTGTGAGCGCTCTTTTCAAAAGATCAAGGACTATCTGGCGAGCCCGCCAATCCTAGCGGCACCAAAAGATGGCGCCGAGCTTGGCGTATATCTTGCAGTCACGGAGAATGCGGTAAGCGGGGTCCTTGTTGTAGAAGAAGCAAAGATAGAGCGGCCTGTTTACTTTGTAAGCCACTCAATGCTTCCTGCCGAGCTCCGGTATCGACCAATCGAGAAGGTCGCATTGGCCTTGGTCCTTACCGCGAGAAAACTCCACCCCTACTTCTCGGCGCACACTGTCAAGGTCATCACGGAGCACCCTTTGAAGAGCGCGCTCTCCAGACCCTCGGTAGCCGGAAGGCTGTATCGATGGTCCGCCGAGCTCGCCGCCTATGGTTTGGAGTATGTCCCTCGAGTTGCTGGCAAAGGGCAGGCTCTCGCTGATTTCTTGGCGGACTTCCCCATAGAAGAACCGGTCCAGTACCAGGAGTATGTCCCTCGAGTTGCTGGCAAAGGGCAGGCTCTCGCTGATTTCTTGGCGGACTTCCCCATAGAAGAACCGGTCCAGTACCAGGAGGATGAGCCAACTGAGGCACACCCTGGGAAGGTGAGGTTCTTGGACAACCAAAGCGAGCTTCCTCTAACTAAGCGTTCAGAGATAGCGGGCTGGGAACTATTCGTCGATGGATCCTCCAACGCTTCGGGAGCAGGGATCGGGGTCGCACTGATCGCTCAGACGGTACTCCTCGAAAAATCGGTCCGGCTGGATTTCGCTGCCACCAACAACGAAGCAGAGTACGAGGCACTGCTCGCCGGGCTAGAACTCGCTCAAGAAGTAGGCGCCCAACGGTTGAAGGTCTTCAGCGACTCCCAGCTGATCATTTGTCAAATCAAAGGAGATTATGCCTCCCGGGATACGCGAATGGCGGGCTACGTGGATCAGGTGAAGCGTAAGGCCGCGGAATTCGAAAAGATTTCCTTTGAACAAATCCCGTGGGCTGATAATAGGCGGGCTGACGCTTTGGCAAACGCCACCTCCCTGCTGGGAACATCGGAAGCTCGCCAGATTTTCATCGAAGTCCAAAGTCAGTCTCGGCTCCAAGTAGCAGAGCCCGCTGTTAACCAAGTATCGGCCGATGTGTCACCAGGCGGATGGATCGCGCCTATTATTCGTTTTCTCCTAAAGGGCGAGCTCCCGGAAGACAGAGAAGAAGCTCGGCGAATGGAGAAGTGCGCTGGTCGCTATCTCATTCGCTGGGATCGTCTTTTTAGGAAATCCTTCGGCGGGCCAAATCTTCGTTGCATCGAGCACCCCGAAACCGAAGAAGTTTTAAATGGCATTCACTCTGGCGAGCTGGAGAACCATGCCAGCGGGCGGTCTCTGGCTGCGAAAGTCCGGAGGCAAGGGTATTGGTGGCCCACTCTGGAGCAAGACGCTTTGAAGGTCGCTCAAAGCTGCATCCAGTGCCAGAAGCACGCCACGACAAATCATATGCCCGCAGAAGAACTGCACCCTCTGGCGAGCCCCTGGCCTTTTCAGCAATGGGGACTGGACATTGTGGGACCTTTCCCCGTATCAGCCCGGCAAAAGAAATTCATCTTAGTGGCTAAGGACTACTTCACCAAATGGGTAAAAGCGGTCCCGCTAGCTAAGATAGGTGAAAAGCAGGTGAAAGACTTCCTTTGGAAGAATATTTTCTGTCGTTTCGGCCTGCCCCGAATACTTATCACCGACAACGGCCGACAGTTCGACAATCACTTGATCAGAAACTTTTGTGCTCAGTATGGAGTCGACCTAAGGTTTTCCTCTCCGAGGTACCCTCAAAGCAGGGCAGGCGGAAGCTACAAATCGTGTAATCCTAGACAACCTCAAGAAAAGGTTGGACGGAAAGAAGGGATTGTGGGAGCAGGAGCTCGAAGGCGTGCTATGGGCTTACCGAACCACTCCACGTCGCTCAACTAACAAGTCGCCTTTCAGCCTCACCTACGGGTGTGAAGCCGTATTGCCCGTAGAAGCCAAGCTGCTTACTGAAAGAAAGTTCGCGGCAGCTGAGGTCGACAATGACGCTCTGCTCGCCGACTCCCTAGACCAGCTCGAAGAACGACGAGAACGCGCCAACCTGCATCTCGCCGGATACAGACAGGAAATGAAGCGCGCATACGACAAAAGAGTCCGCCATCGAGCATTCAAAGCCGGGGACATGGTAATGAGAAAGGTGTTCGCAAACACACAAGAGCCTAATGCAGGGAAGCTCGCGGCGAACTGGGAAGGCCCCTACATAGTACGCGAGGCTCGGGGGCTTACCAGTTGATGACCGCTGAAGGCGACCTGTTAGAGCGACCTTGGAATGCCTTGCACCTCCGAAAATTTTATGCATAAGACCAGTCGTTTTGTAAGTCATTTTCTGAAGAAGTTATGAATGAACGATGGCGTTTTCACCAAGGAATTCAGCCCGGAAGCTCGGCGTAGCAATCGCACGCATGATCTACGGAAAAGTACCGTCCGCTGTTGTGCAGACTTAAAGCAAGACCGGGATCAGTGTTCTAAAAAGCGGTCTAGGCGGCCGCCTAGGCGGTGCCTAGGCGCTAGGCGGCCCCCCACCGCCTCGCCTAGGCCCTAGGCACTCCAGAAAAGCGGCCAAGCTCCCAGGCGGAGCTAGGCGGCCGCCTAAGCGGTCTAGGCAGGGCAAGGCGGCCGCCTAGGCGGTCTAGGCGGGCTGAGGCTGGCCAGGCGGACCAGGCGGGCTGAGGCTGACCAGGCGGACCAGGCGGGCTAGACGGGCTGAGGCTGGCCAGGCGGACCATGTTTGCTTTTGTTCTTGTTAATCACTCAATCTTGAATTATGGTTATATACTTGTTCTTTAAAATAATGGTTTGGGATAATCTTGAACTTATATTAATCTTTAAACATATATACATATATATATATTATATAATATCAAAATAATAATTAAAATAATTAAAAAAAAGGCAAAACGCCTAGGCGCCGCCTAGGCCCCGCCTAGGCCGCCTAGGCACTAGGCGGCCCCCCACCGCCCGACTAGCGCCTAGCGCTTTTTAGAACCTTGACCGGGATCCTCAGAGGTCGCCATTAGGCGACCTTGAGATTCCCGGGGCAGTCCGCCGTTGTGCGGACTTAAAGCAAGACCGGGATCCTCAGAGGCCGCCAGTAGGCGACCTTGAGATTCCCGGGGCAGTCCGCCGTTGTGCGGACTTAAAGCAAGACCGGGATCCTCAGAGGCCGCCGGTAGGCGACCTTGAGATTCCCGGGGCAGTCCGCCGTTGTGCGGACTTAAAGCAAGACCGGGATCCTCAGAGGCCGCCAGTAGGCGACCTTGAGATTCCCGGGGCAGTCCGCCGTTGTGCAGACTTAAAGTAAGACCGGAATCCTCAGAGGCCGCAAATGAGCGACCTTGAGATTTCCAGGGTAGTCCGTTGTTTGAAGGACTCAAAGCCTAACCAGGATCCTTCGCGTTCACCTGCCGTGAATGGGGGCATCCTGGCGTGAATTAGGAAAACTTGAGAAGGACGACCACCCTTTCAGGTAGCCCGAACTTCCCTTGGTAACCCCTCTAAGGGCATGTCCAATGAACAGGATCTTCGGGGGAACTTAACCGGGCAGGGGGCAGCTAGCACTTATTAGTTTTCTTCAAAAATAAAAATGATTTAAGTCTCTGAGTGTAGGGAAATTTTTGAAGTTATTTGGTTCGCTTATCTTTTGCCGGGCTCAGAGATTATATCGAGTTTTAGCGAGCATACCGAATTTTTCGTTTGCATGTATTTTAAAATAAAATGGTTGAATCGAATTAGCTGCCTCGCCCGGGGTATGACCCTCAAGACTGCTGCGAAAGGTTTTGAAGCAGACTCATGAGCAACACAGAGAAAGAAATGAACACAGAGACGGGCTCAAAAAGATGAAGATTTCATTGATCAAAACAAAAAAGTTACAAAATTTGCGAGCTTAAGGCTTGCTGGTCTCCGCCCCGCTGTCATCTCCTCGGCGCCGTTTCTTCGACCTCTCGGTCTTGTATTTTTCCATAGCGGCCAGGGCGCCCTTCTTGAGGAGATCGTCCAGCTGAGCTTGGAGGCGACCTTGTTGAGCCCGAAGGCCTTCGGCGTGCGTCTCCTTCAGAGCGGCGATCTCTGTCTTCAGAGCAGCGACCTCGCCTTGAAGTTGAGCCGCCTCCTTCCTAGCGGTCTCTCTGGCGGTCACGGCCTCGTCCCGCTCCGCCATGGCCTTTCGGAGGTCGTCGGAGGTCTTGAGCTGGGCCGTCTCCAGCTCGGCCATGCCCGACACGAGGGTCGCGAGCCTCTGCCGAAGCTCCTCCGCCTCTTTCAGCGCCACGGCGTGCGAAGCCCGCTGGAGCTCGTGAATGTGCTCGTCCATCTTGCGCTCGGACCCCCGAAGGGAATCGTCGAACAAGGCGGCCAGCGCTTTCCCGGCCCCAGCGACCTCCGCGGCCAGCGCCTGGCTCTGTTTCTCCGCCTATATAAGGAAGATGAAAAAGTTAGCGAAAAATAACATTTTTGCGCAGGGGTGGAGAGAGCTAGAGATACCTCGGCCAGGCGTTCGCTTATGGAAGCGAAGGGGGCTCGGGCGAAGACGTTGCGGCCCAGCAGCTGCCGTATGTAGTAGGGCGCCCTCCCCTCTTCCGCAGAGGAGCCCGCGCTGGGTCCCCCCGGAGCTTCGGTAGGAGGCGGCACGCCGGGAGGAGTGGGGGCTGGCACCTCTCCCGGGCGAGCTCCGGCTGCTGGCGGGCTTGGAGGGTCCGCCCTGGCCTCTTTGGCCTCCGACTCCGAGCTGGAGGACTCGGAGTCGGAGCCAATGTCCACAAAGCTAGGGGACCTGTAGACCAGGTCCCCCAGGCCTTGCTGGGAGCCCGTTCCCTCCTGGCCCCCTGCAGGAGGCGAGGCCAGAGGGACGGGAGCTGGAGCTGCTGGCGGCGAAGAGGTCGCAGCGGTGGCTGTGGTTTCACCCTGCTGGACCCCTACCCCGGCGGCGGGAGATGGAAGCTCCTGCCCGCTCGGTCCCGCCCCCGATGCGGGAGCTGGTGGAGCCGGGAGCTTCTCCACTTGGGCGGAAGCGGCAGGCTCCGTCCGGGAAGGTTGAGGGGCGGGCTCTTCCTCCTCGGAGCCCGATGCCTCCTCCTCGGAGTCCGTCCAATCGGGCTCCGAGTCCAAGCCCGCCTCCTCCAGAGCTTTTCGTCGCAGCTCCGCCTGGGCGCTCGAAGGCGCGGGCCTCGCGCGCTTGGCCTTCTTCTTCCCGCGGCCTTCCATTTCCGGCGTCATCACTGCCACACGGAGAGGGACTGTCAGATCGCCTGGGAAGTGGCCCATGAGTATTCGAGCCATCCCGGATTCGACCTCCGCCATGGATAGCAAGAGTTCGACGTTCGGATCGTCAGGCTCGAGGAATTGAAGCTTGCGACGGATAGTGGGGATCGGGGCGGATGGCTGACCTGTGCCGGCGTCCGGGCGAGGAGGTGGTGGAGGCGCGGAGGCCGCTTCCTGGCGGAGCATCTCCATTGTGTCGGGGTCGTTGAGGCGGATGGGCGAGGCCCGCCTCCGGACCACCTTCTTGCGGGGGTTACCCCCCGAGCTCCCTGCCCCCTTGCTGGTCCCTTCGGAGGGAGGAGGGGCATCCTTCTTCTTCCGGACGACCTTCTGCTTGGGCAGAATCGCGCCGGTCTTCCCGTCCTTCAGCTGGAAGGCGAAGTCCGGGGCGGTGATCTTCTCCGGGGTTCGCCCACCGAGGTAGTGGAGGAACGCCTCGTCCAGAGATCGCTCCCGATCAGGCGCGATGCATTTCTTCTTCCCCGCCCGGAAGAAGGAGATCTCCCGGAAGACCGCCGTCGTGGGAACCCCGGGGTGAGCCGGGACTCCGCTGTGCCGCCCGCGCCAGTCGCCGACCGCCACGAAAGGATAGTCCTTCCAGTGGCGGTCCTTGTTCTCGATGGCGAAGAAGGGGAGCACCACGCCAGGCCGCCCGGCGAGGTAGAAGTAGCCGCAGCCCGCGGTGCTGAAGACCGGCCCGGGTTTGAGGAGCCACTTCTTGAGCAAGTAGCTCAGTGGGATCCTCACCTTCAGGGCGGTCTCCAGCTGGAACAGCCCGTAGAGTATCCCCCAGGAGTTTCCTGAGAGTTGGGCGGGGCAAAGCCCCGTCAACTCCAGGAGCTCCCCGACGAGATGACTCAGGGGGAACCGCAGCCCGGACCACAGCAGCCCGACAGAAGCTACTGTGTCCTGGGGCGGCCTCCCCTTGAGTGGCATCTCGGTGACGAGGATCTCCCGAGGGAGATCGATCGCCGCCCGGATACTGTCCCCGACGGGCACCCCGACAGGGTTCTGCAGCCAGACCACCGCTTTCTCAGCGGCGGGCTCAGAAGCTTGGGCGGCGGCGGCAGCAGCAGCAACATCAGCAGCGACGTCGGCAGCGGAGGCCATGAGGGAAAAAGAAAGAGCGAGCTAGTGCGAAATCAAGGGAGAAGGGAGAGCTGTTTCTTGTTTGCGCGGAAGGGAAATAACCCCCCCCCCCATCTCCTATTTATAGGCAGGCGAGAGGCGAGTGAATCGGGCCGCAGTTAATGCCCGAGCGCGCCCAACGAGGCGACGTGACGGTTGTTGAAGCGACAGCTCGCTTCTTTCCAGTAACAAATCGCCACGTGGGCCACGCGCGGAAAGGGCTGCGCCGGCGCCGACGTTGTCCTTTGCTGACAGAAAGAGGAGCAAATCAGAGCACGACGCGTGTACCACGCTGATCGAGATCTCATGATGAGATTCATTGTATCAGTTTCGTATCTCGAGTCTCGGGCCGCATTTAAGATGAAACGACCGTCGAAGATTTGGAGCGATACCCAAGTCACAAGATCGCCCACGGCAGGTGCTCGAAGCTCGCCCGAAGCAGACCCTGACCGCGTGTGGCAAGCTCGCACCGGAGGGAGATCGCTCGTGGATGATGCTCCCGGCCCGCCCGGCGTTTGTGAAATACTGGGTGTCAAAACTCTCGACGCAGATCGCCCACGGCAGGTGCCCGAAGCTCGCCCGAAGCAGACCCTGACGGCGTGTGGCAAGCTCGCACCGGAAGGAGATCGCTCGTGGCTGATGCTCCCGGCCCGCCCGGCGTTTGTGAAATACTGGCAGTCAAAACTCTCGGCGCAGACCACCCACGGCAGGTGCCCACAACTCACAGGATGGAGGTCGCCAATGACTGGTGCTCCCAGTCCGACCGACGTGTGCAATAAGACTCCTGAGCAAGCGTCAAGCTTCCTTGGTCGCTCCCTCAGGAGGGGGTAATGTTGGGGGTAGCTGAAATTCGTCTAGGAGTTGGAACCCCTATCCGTATGAGCTCGATCGAACGGCTACCAGGAGCGAGATCCACATTAGGATGAACGGGGACCTTGTATCAGGGTGCATTACATCTGCAGCTCGATGAATCGCAAGGAGTTCGCCCCAGCTCGCAAAGGAGCTCTCCAGGAGCTCGCCCCTTAGCTCGCCAAGAGCCCGCCCCTAGCTATGCGCGCTCGCCACCAGTTCGCGCTTGCCTGTGGATCTCATAGACCCCAGGATTCCAAGGGATGGGGAACTCGCCCAGAAGCTCGCCCCCCCCCCCCCCCCCCCCCCCCGTGCTCACCGAATCATCTTAACAGGGAGCGAGATCCACATTGGGCTGAAGGGACCTTTGTGCATCTTAGTACAACACATCTAGGCTCGGTAAAATTTGCTTAGACAAAGAGCTCGCTCAGGAGCTCGCCCAAGCTCGCTCAGGAGCTCGCCCAAGCTCACCAAGACTCCCCTGTTTATCGAAGAGGTCGCTCCTGCGAGGTCCTGTGGGTGCAAATTTTGGGCATAAATCTACCACGGGACCCATCAGCCCTGCCTGGTGGGCCCACGAGGACTACCACGGGACCCACCAGCCCTGCCTGGTGGGCCCACGAGGACTACAGCGGGACCCACCGGCCCTGCCTGGTGAGCCCACGAGGACTACAGCGGGACCCACCGGCCCTACCTGGTGGGCCCACGAGGACTACAACGGGACCCATCGGCCTTGCCTGGTGGGCCCCCGAAGACAACCGCAGGGCTCGCAACTTTACCTGGAGGATCCCTAGATACTGCAGTAGAAACCGCCATTCGCCACCCGGAATGCCTATAAATAGCAGTGCCTTCGAATGTAAAAGGATCGAGATCCAAATCTACAAATCTGATTTTCACTCTGAGATCTGACTTTCATAACCAGAGCTCTGGGATTTCACACTTCCGATCTACCATCTCCCTTTGATCTTCTTTTAGAAAGATCAGTATTTACAGTGATACTCGGCCTGTCGAGATCACTTCAATATAAGTGTTAGTGAATTCGGGTTGCACCCTATAGCACGGAGACGTAGGCTTCGGCTGAACTCCGAGATCACTTCTCGTGTCAAACTCTCTCTGATTGCATCTCTCTGTTTACAAATCAAAAGCTTCAACTTCGATCAACAGATCGACCAACGATCTTCGACGTCAACACGAACATTCAATTGACTGGTGCTGCGAGAGTCTTCGGGTCGGCACGAAGATTTTCCCCCACAGTTTGGCGCCGTCTGTGGGATCCGAGCGAGAAGCCGTGTCCTCTCTACTTCGACTACCAGATCAATAGCCAAACTTCCTCGCCCCCTCGGTTGATCAGACAACTGATCGGACATCGGCAATCTCGTTGTACCTTTCGCATTCTGAATGGCGAGAACCAAACATCAGGGTCAACCAGAAGGAAGTAACACTCAACATCAACCTCGTCCTGAGACTCGTTCAATGAGTCAAAGGCTCAACTTCGGGCAGCCCCTTGCTGTCCCCGAGATGGGGGTTCACTCAGGAAGCGGAAGATCAGTCGATCGACCGATCGCCCCTCATCCTCATCAATCAATTGGGCAGACTGTCCCTGCTCCTGCTGAAGATCCTCCATCGACTTACCAGATCTCTGCAATCGATTTCCAACTACTCCAATTGGCGAAACAAAACGCCACCCTCACTGCTGAGAGGGATGCTCTGAAGAAGGCAGCTTCCGAAGCTGGAATTGCTATTCCGATCCCCTCCGCAAGCGAGAGGGTTGATCCTCCTCGACATTCAATTTACTCCGAACAACGGAGGTCAATGGGCACTGATGCTCTCGAGAGGATTCGACGCGACCCAACTCCCTCTGCTGCTCCTTGGAAGCAGAGTGTCTGGGATCGTCTTGAAGACGAGTCCTCCCAATCTTCATCTGGTCGTAACTGCGACAAAAGAGCACCATCGAAGCTCAACCTGCCAAGGAAGCACCAAATGAAAGGCGCTCCTTCAAAGAGTAGAGTCTCCCCTTCCATTCCACTCCAACGTGGACTTGGATCGGACCTTCGACACCGACTTCGACCAGCAAACACTTCAATGCCAGAGCAAGACCTTGCGATCTTGCCTCTTGACCCACCTCTAGGTCGAGGACATGGTCGTAGGGATGGCTACTCTTCTGCCGGGCCACTACATCGAAGCCTTTTCGAATCAGTATTTCCAAGAGGATGGAGAACTCCTACCCTCCCCAAATTCAATTGCGTCCGAGGAGATCCAAGCCTCCATATACTTGCCTTCAAGCAAGCTCTAACGCCACACGAAGAGGAAAACAACGTGCTCTGCCGCACCTTCGCGGGAAGTCTCGACGAGCCTTCACTCGACTGGTATCACAATCTCCGAGCTGGGTCCATTACCCAGTTCGGTGTTTTGGCTAACCTCTTTGTGCAGCATTACCAGCTCAACCTGAAACCCGAGAAGAAGCTCGACTCTCTATATCGACTAAGGATGGGTGCAGATGAGACTCTCCGCAGCTTCACGAGGAGGTTTCGCAACGAGCATGCTGCTCTCTCTGGAAGGCATCTGGATGATGAAGCCATCATGTTGGCTTTCCAGAACGCTCTCCGCTTTGATCTACACATCTACAACGACTTCATCCGCAATCCCCCTCCTTCTCTGGGAGCTATGTTCGATCGAATTCAGAGGGAGATTGAGGTGGAAGACGATCAAGTCGCTCGAAAAGGGCGAGAAACTAAGAGAAGGCCTGCTGAAAAAGAAGCACCTAAATATGCTGCAAAGGCTCACAACACTGAAGCAGCAGCCCCTCCGGCCAACAAAAGATCAAAGAATGATGGGCGTCGGTCTCCAACGAAGACCACTTTCACTGAGTGGAACATGCCAGTCGAGCAGATACTCGACCGTATTCAACACGACGAATATCTTCGGAGGCCCAATCCTCTTCAACCAAATTCCAAATTCACAGCGGACAAAACAGTCTACTGTGAATTCCATCGAAGTCACGGCCATTCCACCGATCGGTGTTTTCGGCTGAAATTCCATCTTGAAGACTTACTACGAGAAGGCCACCTTCAAGAATTCGTCAACAACGGGCACGATCAACGTCGAACCTCTGCCAAGGGGAAAGAAGTATGTTGGATACATCTAATCTCTTCCAACCGGCAACCAATTTCTGTGAATGCCAATGTCTTTGGCATTCATGGAACCTTGCACAATCAAGCTTTGACCGGAAAGGAAGTCGATCGGCAGGTTCGACGCATCTTCCATGTTCGATCTACTGCAAACAAAGAAGATACCTGGATCGAGAAGCCCATCGAAGGTCTGGCTTGGCCATCCATAGTCTTCAATGACACCGATCTTCAAGGAGTTCACACTCCCCATCGAGACCCCCTGGTCTTGAAACTCATCATCGACGGAAGCACCGTCAATCGAATCCTCATAGACACTGGAAGCTCCATTGACATTATGTTCTCCGACTGTTTCAAACGTCTGGGACATAAGTATCAAAGTCTCGACGTCGTCCCCACTGTGATCACCGGCTTCAATGGTGAACAAAGCATCACAATGGGCGAATCCAGATTCACCATCGACCTCAGCCGAGAGACTCGAGTCTCGGTGAGGTTTGCGATCGTCGAAGGAATGTCTAGCTACAACGCCATTCTTGGGCGACCATTCCTCCATCAGATCAATGCCATCTCCTCCTCTTACCATCAACTACTCAAGTTTGCAACTGGAGAAGGCATCGTCTGCATTCGAGGCGATCAGCAAGCTGGAAGATCTTGTGAAGCTGCTGCTGCTAAAACAGATCGAAAGATCAATATTGCTCCTCCAAAGCGGCCACGAGATGAAGCTGGTCCCTCTTCCAAATAGCAATCAAAGGAGATTCCGCTGACCAAACCTCCACCAATCGAATGGGAAGCATCACCTTCAATTGAAGAAATCATCCCGATCAACATAGGCAGCGGAGATCTCCCTCAACAAACATTTATTGGTACCGGTCTTAGCGACGCAGAAGCGCAAGACATGGTATCCTTCCTCCAGTCCAATATCGACGTCTTCGCATGGTGCTTCGAAGACATGCCTGGGATCAATCCAGATGACGCTTGTCACCGACTTGCGATCAAAGAAGAGGTGAAGCCCGTCAAGCAAAAGCCTCGCACCATTCGACCAGAGCTCCAAGTTGCTGTTCAAGAAGAAATTACCAAGCTACTCGCAGCCGGATTCATCCGAGAAGTAGAGTATCCAACTTGGATCTCTAACATAGTGGCTGTTCCAAAGAAGAATGGGAAAGTCAGAGTCTGCATCGACTTTACCAATCTCAACAAGGCTTGCCCCAAAGATCCTTTTCCCATGCCAAGGATAGATAGACTCGTCGACGCCACTGCTGGCCACGAGCTGTTGTCTTTCATGGATGGGTATTCTAGATACAATCAAATTCCACTCCACGCTGATGATCAAGAGAAGACATGTTTTGTGACTAGCCGAGGTCTTTATTGCTACAATGTCATGCCATTCGGCCTCAAAAATGCTGGTTCCACCTATCAAAGGCTAGTCACCAAAATGTTCGAAGATCAGATCGGTCGCAACGTCGAAGTCTATGTCGATGATCTCCTCACCAAGAGTTCCGTTCGGAGCAAACATCTATCTGATCTGGCTGAAACCTTCCAAGTCCTTCGAAAGTATCGAATGAAGCTCAATCCAGCCAAATGCGCCTTCGGAGTTCAATCTGGCAAATTCCTGGGTCATCTTGTGACCAGGAGAGGTATTGAAGCCAATCCTGATCAAATTCGAGCCATCATCGATATGCCTTCACCTACAAATCGAAAAGAAGTTCAACGTCTCACTGGAAGATTAGCAGCACTCAATCGATTCATTTCAAAATCTTCAGACAAGTGCAAGCCACTCTTTGACAAACTACGAAAGGCGGATACATCTGGCTGGAATCCAATCTGTGAAGAGGCATTTCAAAGCATCAAGAAATATCTGGTGCAAGCTCCTATCCTGACTGCTCCACTTCCAAAAGAAGACTTGTGGCTCTACCTTGCCGTGACCGATCAAGCAATCAGCGCGGTCTTAGTCAGTAGAAGAGAAGGCATCGAACATCCAGTCTACTACATCAGCCACACTCTTCTTCCGGCTGAGACTCGCTACTCAAAAACTGAGAAGGTCATATTGGCCTTGCTCACTGCATCGCGTCGTCTTCAACCGTACTTCGTCTCCCACCAGATTACTGTCATTTCAGAACACTCACTCAAAGATATCATTGACAAAGCTGGTCGAGCTGGTCGAATGACCAAATGGGTGATCGAAATGAGTGCTCTGGGGATTCAATTCGAATCTCGCACTTCTATCAAAGGTCAAGCAATTGCTGATTTTCTAGCTGACTTTCCAGTTGAAGACCCCATCACTTGGGAAGAAGATGTCGATATGCGCTTGGAAGATGAGGATAAGCCTCCGATCAATCCTACAACGAAAATTGATCTAAGTCTTGAAGTTATTGCTGCAACTCCTCCTTGGAAGCTATATACTGATGGAGCATCAAGTTCGATCGGTTCGGGAACTGGGATAGTCTTAATATCCCCCGAACTTGATCATCTCCAGAAGGCCACTCTCCTTGGGTTTAATGCCACCAACAACGAAGCTGAATATGAAGCACTCATTTCCGGACTCGAAATGGCAGAATCTCTGGGGGTAGATCAAATCATCATATACAGCGACTCCCAATTGATCATAAGGCAAATCAATGGAGAGTACACAGCTCGAGAAGAAAGAATGCAACTCTACTTGGCCTTAGTACGACGTCTTCAACAACGTTTTACTAGCGCTGAATTCATTCAAATCCCCAGAGCAGAGAACCGAGAAGCAGATGCCTTAGCTAATGCTGCCTCAGTTCTTGGAGACTCACTCGGAGGAAGGCAAATACAAATTGATTATCAAGAAGTGCCCAAAACCATCCCCGATCAACAGATTCTTACCACTACAGAAGGATCTGGGGGTGGAGATCAGCTTGAAGATTGGAGACGACAAATTCTTGACTTCTTCAAACATGGCAAAATGCCAGAAGATCCAAATCAAGCCCGAAGGCTCCAAAGGAAGCTCCCTTGCTACACTTTACAAGGTGAAGATTTATATTTCAAATCTCACAACGGGATGTTACTCAAGTGCCTTGGTCCTGAACAAGCACAGGCAATCCTGATTGATATCCACTCCGGAGCTTGTGGAAATCATTCGGGAGGAAGATCCCTTGAAGCCAAGACGAAGCTACAAGGGTACTACTGGCCAACAATGGCAAGGGATGCTCAACAAGTCATTCAAAGGTGCGAACCTTGTCAACGGCACGCTCGAGCTATTCATCTCCCTGCAGATGAACTCCATCAATTATCAAGTCCCTGGCCCTTCCATCAATGGGGTTTAGACTTCTTGGGTCCTTTCCCTCCAACTCCAAGCAAGAAGAAGTACCTACTGCTGGCCACAGATTACTTCACCAAATGGGTTGAAGCTGTGCCCCTCTTCCGAGAGACTGATAACGAAGTGATCAAATTCATTCGGCACAACATTTTCTCAAGATTTGGTACACCTCAAGTTCTCGTTGCAGACAATGGAGCTCAGTTTGACTCCGACAAGTTTCGAGAGTTCTGTCTGAACCATGGTATTAAGCTATTCTATTCAACTCCAAGATATCCTCAATGCAATGGCCAAGCAGAAGCCTCCAACAGAGCTATTCTTGGTATACTCAAGAAGAAACTCAATGATAAGAAAGGATTGTGGGAGCAAGTCCTACCTGAAGTTCTTTGGGGGTATCGCACAACTCCGAGAAGATCAACTGGGTTCTCGCCTTTTCGCCTAACATATGGATCAGAGGCAGTACTCCCAGCAGAAAACATATCAAGTACTTTGAAGACTAAAGCTGTTGAAGAAGGAGTCAATGAAGAACTTCGGATCAATGATCTAGACTTCTCTGAAGAACTACGAGATCTAGCATCACTTCGTGTGGCCAAATATCAACAGAAGATCAAAAGAGCCTATGACAAGAAAGTCCACAAGAGACAATTCCCAGTGGGTAGTTTAGTTCTCAGAGCAGTTTTCTACAATACCAAAGAACACAGCAGTGGAAAGCTTGCTCCCAACTGGGAAGGTCCATATATCATTGAGTCAGTTGGAGGCAAAGGTTCTTACAGACTGATTACACCAGAAGGAGATAGATTGCCTCGAGCTTGGAATTCTAGACACCTCAAGTTGTTCTATCCATAATGTATATTCTGTGATGAATAAAGCTCTCTTTCAAATGTTCAAGTGTACAAGTGTTCTGATTTTCAATCCAAGTTCTGAAGCAATTACAAGTTATCCATATTCAAATTACCAGGTCTTTTAACAAGTTTGGGTGTTAGGGTTGCGACCCAACCCCTTACTAGCAAATGTTAAAAACTGACCATTTTCAAGTTACCAGGTCTTAACATGTTTGGGTGTTAGAGTTGCGACTCGACCCCTTACTAGCGAATGTTAAACTGACCTTCGAAATTCAATATCCAATTTCAATCAATTCGATATCGTCTAACAGGTTTGGGAGTTTGAGTTGCGACTCGACCCCTTACATTCAAATGTTATTCGAATTCAAATTCAATTTTCAAAGTTACAAAGTTTGGGTGATTGAGTAACGATTCAACCCCTTACATTCAAGTATATGCGTATTCAATTTACATTCAAATGTATGAATACTCAATCATGTCAAATAGCATTCCAGAACTCAACATTCAAAGACATTCAACTCAAAAGAAGTGCAAGTTTCAAATACAAAAAGATGTCTTCTATTATCATCAAAATATGTCAGATACAAGGAGCTGTTACATTTCAAAAATTTACAAGTACAACAACAAAGAAGAAGAAAAGTCTCAGGGCTTGGCCACACTCTTCGCATGCGACTTCTCCCCTTCAGATCCAGGACGAGCTTTACTCGCCACTGATGCCTTGGAGGATCGGACGCTAGCTACATGAGTCCTGAGCGCTTCTGCCGCCTTCTCTGCTGTCTCCTTGTAAACCTTGCACTCAGACAACGCGTGCTCCAGTGCCTTTTTCGAAGTCTCTTCTCTGGCAACAAAGGCAGCGTGCTGGGTAGCAAGTTGTTGCTTCAGCTCTTGGATCTCGATGGTACGGCCACAGGACACATCCTCAACCTTTGAGAGTCGAGTCTTCAGAGATTCGAGTTCGTGACTCTGTGCCTCACATCGATCCTTCAGCCCTTTGATCTCCAGCTTTCCCTCCCGAAGTTCCTTAATCTTGGTTTTGAGAGAAGCTTTCTTCGAAGTCAGGAGATCTCTTAGCTCATCTCTCTCCGCGGTCAACTTATTTATTTCAGCCACAGCTTCTTTTGCTCCCGCCCTCAAAGAGAGTTTGGTTGCAACATTCATAAGTGCTGAGTTCTGCAAAAGAACAAAAGAGTTGAATTATTCTGAAGAAAGATAAGATTCAAATGATCGATCAAGCAGATGCACCTACCACCAGGTTAATTCTATCAAAAGCTTCATCCAAAGTGGCACTCGGAAGGTTGATGAGTTTTCTGATCGCAGCAGTGGGGCGGTTGATATCAACGTCACCCAAGTTTTTTATTGTCGGAGTCAATCCAGCAGGCGTACCTGCAATCAAAGGGAATCAAAGTGTTAGATTATTTTCGAACTTCAGAAACAAGACATTCAAAGCAAGTTAAGTTCAATTACCTGATGTTTCGACCTTCGGCTCTTTGCCTTTCCGACGATCAGAGCCACTCTTAGGAGTTGATTTCTCCTGAGTCGGGGTTGGCGCTGGTTGAGGTTGAGGAGCCCCATCCCCCACTCGACTTCCCCTCTCCAAATTAGCAGGGGGGGAAGCATTCCTGGGAGGTGAGGCTCTCTCTTCTTGCGACCCGCCTGGCTGGATAAGCCCGGCCAGCATGGCCTCCACCTCGTTGAGCAGAGAGTGAGAGGGGGGAGGGGGTTTCTCAACCTCTACACCCCCACTCGTTGTTGCTCCCTCAATGCGAGGAGCGTCGGGGGGGATTTGATCCAGAGGCGTGGGGTTGCTTCCAACCCCAGCACTCTTCGACAGCTTTATCTTGAAGCGCATCGGCTTCTTCAATTCGTCGAACTTATAGGTGGGAACCGCTTTTGGGCCATCACCTTCCATGTCAAGCACTTCTTCCATTTGACGGGCTTTGACCTCGTCAATGGGAATTGGAATCGAATCCTCCCCTGTTGCACCACCAGTGGGGGTGGGAGGAATTTCTTCCTCACCACCCCCGTTTTCATTCTCACCATCCCCATTGGAGGAGGTAGTAGACGTATCATCCTCGTCGTCCCCGTCCTCGTCTTCATCATTGCCACTGATGTCGTGGCTGATATTCTCTGTCTCTTCTTCTTCTTCATTTTTCTTCCTTTCTTCTTCCTCTTCGTTCTTCTTCTTTTCTTCTTCTTCATCTTCCTTAGGCTTGACGAGTGTTTTTCGCTTCTTCTTCGCGGGGCCTCTTTGGATAACCAACTTCTCATCCATAGTGGGCAATCGGCGCCTCGCGTTGTAGATTTTCTTCTCGACCCTAATCTTCCGGATGATCTTGCCCGAGCTGGGATCCTCTTCATAATCAGAGTATAGGACTTCGTTGTCCTCATACCTGTCCTTCGATCTGTGGAGGAGATTGGCCTTGCCATATCTCACAGGACAGTTAGAAAACTGTTTCCACGACCTGGTTCCACAGGTCAGCTCGAGGAACAAATTATCTATGGCTCCCGCCCTCTCAGAACTCCAGGCGAAGATGCCTCCAGCGCTGTACATCTTAACTGCGTCGTGTACGCTGTCTCGGGGGGTGTCTGGCACTGACATGGATGTCCACGCGCCGGAGACAGAGATTGGCCAGTCAGTATACAATTTGTCCGAAGGGACTGTATCGGTGAGTGGGCGCAGTGGAGATATTCCAGTCAAATTATAGAAAGGGCTGTCCTTCCTGTAGCTCCATCGATAGTGAAAGAAGAAATATCCAAGCTCGATCCGGGCAGGTTCTCCTACCGGGATACTGGAGTAGCAGGCCCTCAAGTCCTCTTGAAAATCTGACTCCACTCGGCAGAAGGCGTAAATGATTCGCCATGCGTTCCCAGTGACCTGCCCCGGGCAAAGGCCAGAAGTATTCAGCAATCTGGCAGCGAAGGGTGGCAGAGGCAGACGTAGACCGCAGTTGAGTTGGCCAACGGTCACTATAGTTCCCATGACCTGCTCTTTGCTAGCAAAATTGGTGAAGACTGTCTTCTTGTCGATGCCGAATGCAGTCTGAATGCTGGGGAGCGAAGGCTGCGCCCCCTTCCCTTCTGTGAAGAAAGAGAGCAATGCTTGCCACTTCTTTCTCTTCGTATCCGTGAGCTCGCTACCTACATTATACATGTACTCCGTCTCCTCTGTCAGGGGCATGAGAGGGCCCAGAACAAACTTCACCTTGGGGATGAACTCTGGCCTTGATGGCGCCGAAGCAAACCCAACCCCTTGGTGCCTTTTGCCAAGCTGGCCAAGTTCAGCGAGAGCAGCCTTGCCTTTGCCACGGCCCCTCGGAGGAGATTGGACCTCGACAATTTCCTTTCCCTTTCTCTTCGAGGGAGTCGTACCGGACTTTTTCGAACTGCCCGAGGAAGCCATTTCACCGATCAGACAAGCGCAGAGAACAGAGAGCAGAAATCAAGAGAGCAAGAGTCTGGACTTCGAAAAATTTTGGAAGCGTGAGGCAAAATGACAGCCGGTGAAAGCTTTTTGTACCCAGGGTAAAACAGGTGCGCAAATCGAGAAGACACGTGTCTTCACCATATCAAATCGCGTGTTTTTGTAGGTACACGTGGCATCCATCCGTAGCAAGCGCAAAACCAGGCGAACAGTCGCGACCAGGCGAAACGTCGGACCTACCGGTCCGCATGAACCAACGGTCTAATCAAGCCACCGGTCTAGGTAAACCGGACCGCCGGTTCAAAGCAACCATCAAGCCAATCAAGGATTCAAAACAAGAAGAATCAAGCTCCATCAATGTTCAAAACTCTGCCAAAATATCGAAGAACAAAGCAGCAAACTTTCTCTGAAGGGCAGGTTCGAACTTTACCTTGACTGGATATTTCTTCACCGATCGGACAAACATGTCCGATCGGCGAAAGTTATCTGATCGGTCAAATTTCAACTGGATCTGGCAAAAAACCAAGGTTTTTTGCCGATCATTCGAACCTTGACCGGATATTTTTCACCGATCGGACAAACATGTCCGATCGGCGAAAGTTATCTGATCGGTCAAATTTCAACTGGATCTGGCAAAAAACCAAGGTTTTTTGCCGATCACTCGAACCTTGACCGTATATTTTTTCACCGATCGGACAAACATGTCCGATCGGCGAAAGTTATCTGATCGGTCAAATTTCTACTGGATCTGGCAAAAAACCAAGGTTTTTTGCCGATCACTCGAACCTTGACCGGATATTTTTCACCGATCGGACAAACATGTCCGATCGGCGAAAGTTATCTAATCGGTCAAAATTCTACTGGATCTGGCAAAAAACCAAGGTTTTTTGCCGATCACTCGAACCTTGACCGTATATTTTTTCACCGATCGGACAAACATGTCCGATCGGCGAAAGTTATCTGATCGGTAAAATTTCTACTGGATCTGGCAAAAAACCAAGGTTTTTTGCCGATCACTCGAACCTTGACCGGATATTTTTCACCGATCGGACAAACATGTCCGATCGGCGAAAGTTATCTAATCGGTCAAAATTCTACTGGATCTGGCAAAAAACCAAGGTTTTTTGCCGATCACTCGAACCTTGACCGGATATTTTTCACCGATCGGACAAACATGTCCGATCGGCGAAAGTTATCTGATCGGTCAAATTTCTACTGGATATGGCAAAAAACCAATGTTTTTTGCCGATCACTCGAACCTTGACCGGATATTTTTCACCGATCGGACAAACATGTCCGATCGGCGAAAGTTATCTGATCGGTCAAATTTCAACTGGATCTGGCAAAAAACCAAGGTTTTTTGCCGATCACTCGAACCTTGACCGGATATTTTTCACCGATCGGACAAACATGTCCGATCGGCGAAAGTTATCTAATCGGTCAAATTTCTACTGGATCTGGCAAAAAACCAAGGTTTTTGGCCGATCACTCGAACCTTGACCGGATATTTTTCACCGATCGGACAAACATGTCCGATCGGCGAAAGTTATCTGATCGGTCAAATTTCTACTGGATCGGTCAAAAAACCCTGTTTTTTGACCAATCACTCGATTCATGACCGGTTGAATTTTGCCCGATCGGTCAAAATTTGACCGATCGGACAAAAGTGACCGATCGGTCAAAATTTAACCGATCGGCCAAATTTCAGCTGATCGGTCAAAAATACTACTGGATCGGTCAAAAAACCCTATTTTTTGACCGATCACTCGATTCTTGACCGGTTGAATTTTGCCCGATCGGTCAAAATTTGACCGATCGGTCAAAAGTGACCGATCGGTCAAAATTTAACCGATCGGCCAAATTTCAGCTGATCGGTCAAAAATACTACTGGATCGGTCAAAAAACCCTGTTTTTTGACCGATCACCCGATTCTTGACCGGTTGAATTTTGACCGATCGGTCAAAATTTGACCGATCGGTCAAAATTTGACCGATCGGTCAAATTTGACCGATCGGTCCAAATTGACCGATCAGTCACTTTTTTCTCTAACATGCGGCAAGTTTCTTCGTGTCCGTTTTTCTAAACAGGAAGTTGCTATTTTTTGCACCAAAGTCCAAGCCAGCTAGAATGCACTCTAGCTAACTTGGAGGGGGTAACTGTGGGTGCAAATTTTGGGCATAAATCTACCACGGGACCCATCAGCCCTGCCTGGTGGGCCCACGAGGACTACCACGGGACCCACCAGCCCTGCCTGGTGGGCCCACGAGGACTACAGCGGGACCCACCGGCCCTGCCTGGTGAGCCCACGAGGACTACAGCGGGACCCACCGGCCCTACCTGGTGGGCCCACGAGGACTACAACGGGACCCATCGGCCTTGCCTGGTGGGCCCCCGAAGACAACCGCAGGGCTCGCAACTTTACCTGGAGGATCCCCAGATACTGCAGTAGAAACCGCCATTCGCCACCCGGAATGCCTATAAATAGCAGTGCCTTCGAATGTAAAAGGATCGAGATCCAAATCTACAAATCTGATTTTCACTCTGAGATCTGACTTTCATAACCAGAGCTCTGGGATTTCACACTTCCGATCTACCATCTCCCTTTGATCTTCTTTTAGAAAGATCAGTATTTACAGTGATACTCGGCCTGTCGAGATCACTTCAATATAAGTGTTAGTGAATTCGGGTTGCACCCTATAGCACGGAGACGTAGGCTTCGGCTGAACTCCGAGATCACTTCTCGTGTCAAACTCTCTCTGATTGCATCTCTCTGTTTACAAATCAAAAGCTTCAACTTCGATCAACAGATCGACCAACGATCTTCGACGTCAACACGAACATTCAATTGACTGGTGCTGCGAGAGTCTTCGGGTCGGCACGAAGATTTTCCCCCACAGGTCCGACTCTTGATAGCTTGTGGAGGAGAAGACGGAGCAACGGAGGGCGAGCTCGCCCTTGCTTCCCCCCCTGAGGTCGCCCACAATAGAGCCGCATAAAGGGCTGCCATGTGTCGAAACCCCACTGAAGCTACGTGGACAATTGTAGTCCACGGAAGCCCGTCTGAGTCGGTTAGATGCTCTCCCCCACTCAAACCGCCTGGCAGGCTCGACGACAAAGAATGTCAGGGGCGCGAGTTCCAAGGACTGTCAGAGACCCACGCGAGCCAGAACGAGGGGGTCTAGAAGGTGCGGGAAGGTGCCACCACATGTGGCACTCCGGTAGGCCACGAGTGTCTATAAATGTCTACCCCCAGGCTCCAAAGTACAGGTTGGAAATCCTTTTCCCTACCACTTTGGTCTAATATAGCTCGCCGTTGAGCACCTGAGACTGACTTGAGCGTCGGAGGGTCTGCGCTCCTAAGGGAGCCAGCCGTTCTTACGTTCTTTCTTTGTCTTGCAGGTAGACCGCACGGACCAGCGAAAAAGATCCCCAAACAGTAGATATGTTTTGTTTCGTGTAGCTGGACGTGTTGATGTGCCGAAGCTCTAACATTTAGCGAACAACGAATCACCCATTGATGGGGCTAAAGGTAGCGAAGGGTTAAGATTGGTCTAGACTTTGTTATGATCCAAGACCCGTTTAGGACTCAAGCTGAAATTATGAGAAAGGCATAACCACCCATTGATTGAAATTGATTGCGTCGATTCTAAACCTTGAGTTTATAGGTGCATCAAAATATAAGTGTGAGAAGGAAAAAGATCATTCTCCCTGAAATATTGTAACTCTGAAATAACACAATTAAAACTCATCCATTTGGGATGAGATGCATGGTTGGTTAGAGGCCTCTCTCTACATTCCCAATCAATTGTCATTTTTGGATCAAATATGGTTGAGAAAAGATTAGTAAACTTGTGCTAAATTAATTTCTATTGTAATGATTATCTAGGATAACATAGCATTCTAACTATGTTTGTGCACAACAGATTGAAAATGTTGAATGCATAGTTAGATACTCAAAAGGACCATCAGATTTGGCTTAGGTAGGGACCGTAGGGTTTAGTTTAGCCATACCGATTCAGGCCGTATAATTGGTCTGAAATTCTAGGTCAAGATTGGATTCTGAGATTCACATCCATGCGGCTGTCCAAGATTTGGCCCACTTATTGGATTGCCACTTCACGTCCTAGTTGGTAAGTTCTGTATGTCATCGTTGGGTTAAGCAGTCAATCAGGTAGGGATAAGGTAGGTCAAGTCCAAATTTAAGCTGAAATTTCTCTCTTATTGGGTTCAATTACTTCGCATTCAAACTGTAAATAAAATATATTGATAGCGGAGAACATGGAAGCATTCAGGAGGGGAATCGAGTTTCCTATGTACGTGCAACACCCAAGGTGGAAGATTAATGTAACTAGAGTTCAGTAACTCAGTTTATCTAGAAAGGTACTGCCATGTTAGGCACAATTAGGGTTTAATGTACCCAAACCCAGTCATGCCACTATACTCGATTTGACATTCTAGGCAATGACGGAATTAGCAGAACCATCTTCATGCAAGACAGGTTGAGACAAAGTACCTTTGGGTTTAAAATTTTAGACATGAATTGACTCATTTGTCGGATTTTCACTTCTTGTCCTAATTTTAAGTTAAATAGGTCAATGTTGGGTTAAGTGTTGCTTCTGTCACAAATAATCCCTAGCATGGAGAGAAGGAGAGAGAGAGAGAGAGGCTAGGGTTTTGGGGAGAATGAATGCTTCTCATTAGGGCCAATGGGCCAAATATACAGTCAAGTACAAGTGGGTATAAGTCACATACAGTGGAGATGATGCATATGTTGTACAATATTTCTAACAGACCCCCTCAAACTCAAGGTGGATCATGCACCATGAGTTTGTTGAGTAGAAACTGGAAGCGTGGAGCTGGGTGTGACTTCGTAAAGAAGTCAGCAATCTGCTATCCAGACGAGACGAAAGGGAGAGAGATAGTCCTAACCTCATACTCCTTGTGGGAGTAGTAGAAATCGCGCTTGATGTGCTTCGTCCTCGAGAAAAATCGAGTTGGTAATGATCTGTATGGCACTCCGGTTATCACAGTGAAAAGTTGTAAGCGCATAAATCTCAACTCCTACAATTGCGTTTGAAGTGCTTCGTCGTCGTGAAAAATCGGGTTGGTAATGATCTGTATGGCACTCTGATTATCACAGTGAAAAGTTGTAAGCGCATAAATCTCAACTCCTAAATCTCCAAGGAGACGTCGCAAGTGAACGATCTCCTTAGTGATAGAGGCCATGGATCGAAACTATGCCTCGGTACTGGAGAGAGAAACAACGTTCTGCTTCTTGCTACGCTATGAGATGAAAGTCTTCAAGGAACATGCAGTAGCCGGTAGTCGAGCGACGAGTAGTCGGATCCCCGACCAAGTCAGCGTTCGAGGTACGCAGGACCAGAGGGGAAGTCGAGAACAGAAAGAGCGACCAGGTGATAGTACCGCGAAGGTTACAAAGAATCCGCAAAGGAGCAGCGTAGTAAGCGGAGTGAGGGACCTCGACGAACTGGCTGACAATGCTGACTGCATGAGCGATACCAAGTAGAGTCTGAGAAAGGCTCGCCATCTATAGATTGGAGCTTCAAGTGAAGCTCGAGTAGAGTGGCAGCGGAGTGATCATCGGAAAGAGCAGCTAGACTGAGAATGCCAACGATGTACTTCTGCTGGGAGAGCAGAATATCTCGCTCACTATGGGTGATCTCAAGCTAGAGGAAGTAGCAAAGATGACATAAGTCCCTCATCTGAAACCAGCATCGTAGGTGCTGCTGAATAGAGGTGGTGGCAGCGGAGTTATCACCTGTGATGATCATATCATCAACATTCAACAGGAGAATTGCCCTAATGAGATATTAAAGCATTCTCCTCAAGTTTCAAAATCAAATCACCAGATCATGGTTTCCAAAAATGATTTCAATAATTTCCAAATATTTTATAGAAATCTGTACAGTAAGGACTCAATGGGACAAGTATTGCTCATTTAAAGTATTGAAGTGATGTCACTTGGAGTCCTAAACCATATCCTGCTAAATAATTATCAAACAAACATCATAAAGCTGTAACATTCTATATTCCCTCATGAACCTGTGAAGAGTTTCTTTGATTGTCACATTCAACTTATACAGCAATAACCTTGGTGCCATTGCTATCACCATGGTCATTGAATATGGAATGCAGTGTACGACTTATACAAACATTCGTATAAGTTATTTCACGACGTGCGCGTGACATGCATGCTTGTTGTTTAGGTTCAAACAACAGTTGAAAGTCTTCGAGCTAGTGCTTCTGAGAGAACCAGCAGCTTACAGAGCGAGATGTCGACTGTTCATGACTTCACCTCTTCTGTTAAAGAGCAATGGATGGTTTACATGGAAGAAACTGAAACCCGCTATCTTGAGGATACCGCTGCAGTAGAAAGTGGCAGATATTGCTTGGATGAAGGCCTCCAACATTGGTATGGGTCTTGTTGCAGCATCACCTAATTTTTTTTCTTTATTTTTATATTTTTTATGTTTGCATGAAGGTCGCTGAGTCTTCTTTTAACACTTGGTTTTGCTTTTTTTTGCAGCATGACAAAGGCTAGAACGGTTTCTCGACAATGGATGGAAGCTCAAGATTCCCTGTTGGGCCTCGGAAAAGCAAATGCGGTATCAGTGGATTCAATCGTGAGGTAATTCAAGCTTAACGATGCCTAACGACAGATTAAAGCAGATACCACTGCCAGGTAATTAAAGTTAATGATCTAAATCGAAGTATGCTCGTCTCTTGATGTTTGTAGGAGTGGAATGGAAGCCAATCAATTGTTACGTGCTAACTCGTCTTCTGCTGCCTCGACTGCTCTTGAAGATGTCGATTCTGCAAACACCGAACTCCTATCCTCCATCGACTGTAAGATCGCTTCCTACCTTTCTTCCTCACTTTGTTGTCGCAAACACTACGAAGCACTTTAGAAGGAGAGAGTACACATAGTTTGGCAGTGTTCTTTATTTATCTTGTTGTCTTAGGTGATCATTTTTCTTTGGCATGTGATGTTGTTCCATGAATGTACTTCTCCAGATTCCTTGGAGCTCGATCATGGTGCGTGCACGAGCACTGATTCGATGATTGTTTCTGTTCGTGGGGAGCTAAGGGGGTTGGAGAGCAAGCACTACCACAAGGTTGTCGAGATCACAGAAAATGCAGGGAAGTGTTTAGAAGAAGAATATGTGGTAAGCATATAAAAAAAAAAAAAAAAGGCTATCGCGTGCCTCAGTTAGACTATTGAGTTCACAATTGTGACTAAAACGTTGTTTCACCATTCAATGATGAACTTGAGTTCAGCATCCCGGCCGTCTAATAATGATAATGACCTCTTGGTGCTAACTATGATTTGGCCAGGTGGACGAACCATCTTGCTCAACGCCAGTGAAACGATCTATAATCCTGCCAAGTGTGACATCCATCGAGGAGTTGAGAACTCCGGCTTTTGAAGAGCTACTGAAGTCGTTCTCGGAGGCGAGGCCCGCTCCGAAGCAAGCAAATGGGGAGGTAAGGTATTTGTCTGCTGGGGTGTATGGATCTCCCCCACGAGGGCAGGCGTTGAGAGATGCGAGAATTCCTCTCACCGCGATAAATTAGAGGGCGAAGTGTTGAGACCATGTACAGAATGTTAGAGGCTCCGTTCCTTCGAAATGCGTAAGCGATTCATGATTCGTTCATATCCATTTTGTTGAGGGTTTCTTCTTGCAGGCTGAAATAATTCAGGAAAGAAGATCTGTTGCACAATATATCATGTCATGAGTATATTAACCTCCACATTCCTTTTTTTTTTTTTCCTTATGAAATTTTTTTGCCATTTTTTTGGGTGCTCTTTTCTGTTCACGACCGATCGAGCTGCAATCTGTTCAGTCAATTTCTTTTTAGACAGCTTGATCTTGGTTTGATATTGAATTGATTTTAACTGCTCATGTTCAAGCTTAGGTTGATAATTATCCAAGCTGGTTAGGGGAATTCTCTACTTCCCTTTTTACCAAGGCTTATATTCTTTTCTCGGGAATTGAAATTCTCAAGGAAATTGGTCCATTCCCAAGCTCTTTCCATAAAACCACCATCTTTCCACATGCTTTCGCCATGAGAGTGGAGGCACAGAGGGATTTACAAAACTTAGGTTTTCGTCAAAGAAATGAAATTATTCTCAAGAAAATTGGTTCATTCCCATGCTCTTTCCATAAAACCACCATCTTCCCACGTGCTTTCGCCACGAGGGTGGAGGCACAGAGTGATTTACAAAATTTAGGTTTTCGCCAAGAAATGAAATTCCGACAAAAGGTGAGCTTCCATTTCCCAGGGAACAAACCACCACACAAGCCGAGCTATGAAAAGATGTATGGGCATGGGCTAATTTCCCAGGAATTCCAAATCACAGGAAAAGAACTAAGGCTAAATGAATTGATATTGAATATCCAAAGATCAGCCCCTTTGCAATCCATCTAACAAGCCTCCTTTTCTCTATCGAGTGATTCACATCCATGACCCCCCCCCCCCCCCCCCCCAAGATACATTATTGATTCACTTCTTGCCTGGTAGCACTGGCACATCTATATTGAGGGATTGCATCCTTGGGAGTCAAAACTTCTTGTTTGGCTCATCCATGATTCGCCTGGTGGGCAATGCCACCGCATCATCGAGGGAAAACAATTTCACTCGGAAAAGAGAGATTTGTTTCCCCGGGTGAGAGGAGGTATTCCAAATATCCAGATGGAAAAAAGGCATAATTTACTGCTTTGAAATCCTCGATACTTTCTTTCCTGACACCCAAACATGAGAAAAGAATCAAGGAAATCCCCGACCAATGTATCACTTTGAAATCCTCGACTCCCTACTTCAGGGAATCCCCAACCATCCAAACCGGCAAAAAAAAAAGATCGAAGTGTTTGGGAGGAACCCAAAGATTTTGAATCTCCTGAGTGAGGATCCCCCCTTTCCCCGCCCCCGAACACTAGCTAGCACCTGCTGTCTCACAAGCTCAGCGACTGTTAAGCATGGCACAAAACGGAATACAAAGAGCACAATTGGAGACAGTAATTAAGGACACTTAATAAAGAGCGAGAAGAAATTAGTGCTAATGGGAGTGCAAACCTCTGACCTTCGTCATTGGAAGTCATAACAATACAAATAGTACCAACAGGCTCTTGGTTTTTTTTTTTGGGTCATTGCTCTTGGTCTGCTGACAGGTGGTACCTTCACTCCTGTGTTGGAGAGGTTCCCTGTTCGACTCCCCGTATGGACACTGGAGCGAACTTTCACTCAATGCTTGCACGTGCGAATCCTAGCCGTTGATGTCAAGTCCATGGTATTATAGAATTTGATAAAAACAGGAACTATGCTGCCTTCTTCTCCCGTTTCGATCTCTGGACTTCTTCGAGCCCTTGCTCTAGCGCCCTGTCCTCTGACTGCGTGGCTGATCCAGCAAAAAAAAAAAACAATACAAATAGAAAGTCAGCACTCGGTCAGCATTTCTAGAGTAACCTGAAATTTATGCAGATAATCCATGGCGCGATATTCTTCTGCATCCTGGTATCACATCCCTTGATAGGAACCATGGCAAACATTACAACAGCATCAGCATTCCCGTTTACCCTTATGACATAATTCGGACATAAAAGTAAACAAGCGAAAGCTCGAGGAGGTGTGAAACCTTTTTGCACCTTCAACACCGATACATGCCTCTCCCATCAAAAAATAAAAAAGAACGGGTTTTTGTATCAAGATAAAATATTTACCAGGATGAATACATTACGAGGCGCGAGGACATTGTTGAGATCCCCACAAGCTGAGATGAAAACCCTCAGGTTTTTCCCAACAATCACACTAGTGACTTTTACAGTTCCTAAGTGAGTGCCTATAGAAAATGCTGCACCTTCGAGACAAGCACCAATGTTGGAACAGACCAATAGTGCGATGAACCAGTTGATCAGCATTGCCAGGAATTGAACGAGGAATTCAGAGCTCCCACACCTTCAATACATGCATGAAGATCAAATCAGACCATTAGTGCAATGTGTATTTATTTGATGGCTTCTAGTCTGCAAATCCACAAAAGTATCACCTGCACTTAAAGCCGAAAAGAACATGATTAATAATTTATTTTAAAAAGGCACTGGAATTGATTAAAATCGACATCACCAATGAATTAGATCGCAGGAAGTAATGACTGAACTTTTATCGAACTATTAATTTTTATGATGAAGGACCGTGTTCTGTAATAAGTTCAAAAACCATCAGAAGTCATAATAAACTTAATTTAGAATATATATATATAGGGGAGTGTGACTTTGTATGCCCTTGCATTGAAGGCTTTAATGTATGCTCCTCTATTAACATGCATAGAGGTTTTCAAATTTACTAATTTTCTGTGGAAATGATATCTATGTTGGGATGATCATACTCACAAAAAATCAGTAAGTTCTGAAACCTCTAAGCATTTCAAATAAACTCATCAAATTAACGGTAAAAATGGACAACTGATAAAGCTTCTAACATTTTGATAGGACCTAGATGTCTCCGAATATGTTGATTTTTGGTGGATATGCTATCTATAGCAAGATGATCATCCTCACCAAAAATCAGCAAATTCTGAAACCTCTAGGTGTATCAAAATGATAGAAGTTATATCGTCTGTCCATTTCAACCGTTAATTTGATGAGCTTATTTGAAATGCTTAGAGGTTTCAGAACTTGCTGATTTTTTGTAAGGATGATCATCTCAACATAGATATCATCTCTACAAAAAATTAGCAAATTTAGAAACCTCTATGTATGTTAATAGAGGAGCATATATTATGCAATAATTTTTGTTTATTTTTTAAAGTAAAAACCCAACCCGCCCCCATCTTCTTTGTTCATTTTGTTGTTGTATATTTGTTTATACTATGTGTTCATTGTGTTGCATACATTTGATTAGAATATGCTCAATTTTATGTTAGCAAGTGTTTGTATTATATTTGTTCCTTTTGTTGTTTACTTGTTTATACTATGTATGTGTCATTGTGTTGCATGCATTTGACTATAACATGTTCAATTCCATGTTAGGAAGTTGTTATATTGCTTCCTATTACATATATACCTGCAAGTATAGATTATACATATATACCTGTGCCTGGAGAATGCCTATGCATGTAAGGTCACGCCTATGAACATAAGGCCACACCTAGGCTTCCTTCGGACGCCTAGCCTCGCCTTGACACCTTGACAACTATGCCTGACGGCTGCCGACCCCACTTAGCCCGACCACCATGCAAACTAACGATTGTGGTGAGGTTTTAATTCGGAACCCCCCTCCCTCCACGTTGCTCTCTCTCTCTCTCTCTCTCTCTCTCTCTCTCTCTCTCTCTCTCTCTCTCTCTCTCTCTCTCTCTCCTTTGTCGGCGGGGACAACCCTAAGACAACTCGACCCAAGCCCTCACCCATGGTGTGGTGGCATTCGACAGTTGCCGACTATTTTCAGCCTCGACTGATACGCAAACGAATGACTGTGAGGGTACAACCTGAAGACGACCCGATCCAAGGCCTTACCCATGCTTTAGTGGCATTCCAAGAGAGAGAAAGAATGAAAGATCTAGCAGGAGAGAGAGATTTGAGAGAGAGAGATCGAGAGAGCGAGAGATTTCAGAGAGAGGGAGATCGGGAGAGAGAGAGAGAGAGCGAGATCGGGAGAGAGAGAGAGAGAGGGGGGGGGGGACGCATGCAGGCGAGCGATCAAAAAAGAGAGTGAGCGAGGGGGGGCGCACAGCGGGTGTGAGAGCGGGGGGGTGCATAGCGGACGCGAGAGAGGGGGGGCGCACAGCGGGTGTGAAAGAGCGAGAGTTGAGGGGGGGGCGCACAGCAGGAGAGATTTTGGAGAGTGAGAGAGTGAAATCGGGAGAGAGAGAAAGCGAGATCAGGAGAAAGATTAAATCGGGAAGAGAGAAAGATTACACAATTTTTTTGTCCTATTAACTCTACAATAATAGGACAAAAAAAATTCGTGATGGGTATAGAGATAATAGGACAAAAAAAAAATTCGTTGTTACTGTAGCAACTACCGTAAATCCCATCCATGTCCAAATAAAATTCGTGATGGGTATAGAGCTAATAGGACAAAAAAAAAATTGTCTTATTAGGTGTACAACCGTGAATCCCATCCATATCCAAATATATTGTGGATCCCATCCCGTTGATCCAAATCTCGGATCCATGAATCTCATCCATTGATCCATCAGAATTACGATGTATCAACTAATGAGATTCATGGTGGGTGTTTTTTTTTATCCTATTAGCTCTACACCCACCACAAATCTCATCCGTTGATCCATCGGATTGTGATGGATCAACGGATGAGATTCGTGGTGGGTGTAGCGGTGTGGGTGTTTTTTTTTGTCCTATTAGCTCCCCACCACGAATCTTATCTGTTGATTCATCAGAATTCCGATGGATCAATGGATGAGATTCATGGATCCGAGATTTGGATCAACTGATGGGATTCCGATGGATCCACAAATGAGATTTGTGAATCCCATCCATTGATCCAAATCTCGGATCCACGAATCTCATCCTTTGATTCATCGAAATTCCGATGGATCAACGGATGAGATTCGTTGTGGATATTTTTTTGTCCTATTAGTTCTACACCAACCACGAATTTCATCCGTTGATTCATCGGAATTCCAATGGATCAACGGATGAGATTCGTGGTGGGTGTAGAGCTGTGGGTGTTTTTTTGTCCTATTAGCCTACACCCACCATGAATCTCATCCGTTGATACATCGAAATTCCGATGGATCAATGGATGAAATTCATAGTGGGTGTTTCTTTATCCTATTAGCTCTACACCCACCATGAATCTCATCCGTTGATCCATCGGAATTCCGATGGATCAACAGATGAGATTCATTATGGATGTAGAGCTAATAGGACAAAAAAAATTTGTTGTTACTGTAGCAGCTACAGTAATAGCGATTTTTTTTTATCCTATTAGGTGTACAACTGTGAATCCCATCCGTTGTTCCAAATATCTTATGAATCCCGTTCGTTGATCCAAATATCATCGGTTGATCCGAATACCATCTAACGCATCCCGTCTGTTGATCCCAATCTAATCGGTGCGGGAGGGGAGAGAGTGATTAAATCAGGCAGAGAGAGATTAAATCATAAGAGAGAGGGAGTTGAGGGCGGTGCTTTTATGCCTTGGAACCCGGGTACAACTGGCCTCTTTAATTATTTTTTTACATAAAACCCCTTCTAGAATAACTATATTTTTCTCCTCCACATGTGAATCACTATCACCGTATTCCTCATAATAACGACCCATTTAGAAAAGGACGACTGGACGACTGTGATCGAGTCTATCTGTTTATCCCACTTCTCTTAGCAAATCTCAACCGTTCTTTGTCTTAGTTCATTTGTCCCCCCCACAACCGTTATCACTTATTATTATTACTATTATTATTATTATTATTATTATTATTATTATTATATATAGGTAGTGATACAGAGTGGCCGCTTAACTTGCAATGCCCTAGCCTAGAAGATTTTTTTTCAAACTTTTTTGTTTCAAGGATGATCACGTCTAGGGCTGGCAATTTAGGACCCGACACGAAGTTAGCGGGTCTGGGTCAGGGTTAAACGAGTCAACACGATAGACCCTAATCATAGTTGCCTCGGGACAGCAAGGCATGTCCTTTTGTCGAGATCCAGAACATAGCGGGGCACAAATAAGGCATCATTGGCTTATGACAAGCATCCAACTAAATGGCTCGCAAACACATGTTTAGACAAGGATGAGATATAAGCGGCATTCAAGATGAATACGGATACAGCTCGAATGGACAAGAGGCATAAATAACAAAAAAACGAGATAAGTGATGAGAGGAGAGGGAGAGTAGCACCTGCACAAAACCCGTTTGGTTGGAATTTTTTTTTGGGTAAATTATACATAGACCCCCTATCGTTTGACCGATTATCACTTACACCCCCCTCATGTTTAAAACCCTACAAATGTCCCCCTATAGTTTGAAAAACCTTACACATACCCCCTCTGAATGCCCAAGTGAAATGTTTTTCAAACTATAGGGGTGTATTTGTAAGGTTTTAAACATGAGGGGATGTAAGTGACAGTCAAACTACAGGGGGTTTATGTGTAAACTTACCCTTTTTTTTTACTATTCAAGTCAAATAATATAATTTGTTGTAGTTGAAGATTCAGTATTTTCATACACAATGAATCTCATAGCATAGTGACTGCAGAAGGAGCATGTAGACACCAACAAGGAGCTTCATGAAGAGGAGGATGATGATGATTTTATCAACACATAAATACGATGAATTTTTATCATAATGATTAGGTGTGATATTAGATTGAAGATTCAGTTAGAATGTAATATCTTTACTTTTAACGAGTCATAGGCTAAAATCTGAAGTTTTTCTAGAAAGATTCGTGCAAAATTAGGGTGTTTAGAGTCTATGGCTTAGATTAAATGCTTATTATTTGAAATATGGTTGGGAATAAAAAGGAATAGATGATTTCCTAATGGCTTAGACTAAGCCATTACTTAAGGTTAATTGCCATACCAACAATAAGGGCGAAGTCGAAACGAATAACACACGCTAGTCCCTTTTTATGTGGAAAGGATTCAGTTTCCTCTAACCTACAAGAAGCATGGACTAGAGTGGGGAGACTCCAGTTCTACCCGTTTAAACGAAGTAAAGTCATCTCCCTCTTTCTCTCATTCAGTTTTCAAAACCATTAGTATTGATTGCCATTGTTTAAAGGACTAGTTATGGTTAGTTGGGATACTTTGTACGAGAGGCGAGCGTTATTAATGCATTGTATTTGGTGTTTTACATGATTTTGGGTTGTAATGAGAAATAAAATTCTTTTTGTAGGGTTCTGTCTTCTTCCTATCTATCTTTTCTTTATACATTTAGATGCTTCAATACTTTTGTCAGGTAGAAATCTGACGTTACCGTTCAGATCTGCTAAACTGTTGCAAAAATTATTCTCCAAGAGATCTGAAATCTGCATTGAATACCCTCAAGGATCCAAATCTCGAAATAAATCGCGAGATTTTGAACCAAGCCTTATCTCATGATATGGGGTCAACTATGGAGCAATACTCTAGTGACAAGAATGCTCTTCAAAAGATTGAGCTAAGATTTTCCGAAGTCCTAACAATCAACCCTATGTCAACCCTCCCATATATAATAATTGGCAGGTAAGCGGGGCTATCTAAAGGAGAATTCACTGCTATGGGAACATAAGGTGCGGGAGTTCAATTGCCTCACAATAACTACTTCTAAACTTAAATGAAGTTCTGCCAACAATCTATGGCATATAATAGCTGGCACATGAGGAGACTATCAAAAGGAGGACTCATTGCTTTGGAGCACAAGTCCGAGAGCTCACATGTCTCGCAAGTCGCAAGAACTACTTCTAATAGTTATCATTGCCCTACATATATCAAAAATGATCTCAGAATACTCATTCAATGGAGCTTTATTCTTGACATAATATAATAGTTCTCAGGATACTCTTATCACATGCTATCTCCAAGCCAATATAAACTACATAGACTCTTCTTCTACATCACTATCCATCCTTAAATCAATTGCACGAGCAAGAAATTAAATAGCATACATTGCTTCCTTTCTTACATGCATCAACTAATCCTAGCACATGTGACATAGGACTTCCTAGGGTGAATGCGATTGTGCAACAAATCAGTTATAAACAATAATTAACCAATTAATAATTCAGAAAAACCTAAATGTCAATCACTTTCAATTATTCGGAGCCAGACAGGTTATATATATATATATATATATATATATATATATATATATATATATATATATATATATATATATATATATATATAGAATACGGGGTATGAGCTGACAACCCATTTGCTGAAATGGGCTGTCAGCAGGAGCCGTCCGATCGGATGATCACCACCGTTTATAAAAAAAACAACAAAACAGCTGCACTGTTGCACTGCCATCCCCGACCCCGTCCCCCTCCAGCCCCCTCACCGACCCGGCAGCCCTCCGGCGACCCCCGACCCCTCCGGCGACCTCCGTCCCCACCCGGCAGCATCCCGGCGGACACCCGACCCCCGGCGACATCCCGGCAAACACCCCGGCGGACCACCGGCGTGCCCCGACCCCCTCCGGCGACCCTGTCCCCCTCCGACACCCTCCGACAGCCCTCCGACACCCTCCGACAACCACCCTGGCGCCGGGGTGGCTGTCGGAGGGCGTCGGAGGGCTGCCAGAGGGGGACAGGGTCGCCGGAGGAGGTCGGGGCTCGTCGGATGTCCGCCGGGGGGTCGGGTGTCCGCCGGGTGTCTGTCGGATGTCCGTCGGGGGCTCGTCGGATGTCCGCCGGGTGGGGACGGAGGCCGCCGGAGGGGTCGGGGGTTGCCGGAGGGCTGCCGGGCCGGTGAGGGGGCTGGAGGGGGACGGGGTCGGGGATATTAGCTGCTGACAGCTCAGTTTTGTTGTTTTGTTTTTTTTTTTTTAAACGGTGGTGATCATCCGATCGGACGGCTCCTGCTGACAGCCCATTTCAGCAAATGGGCTGTCAGCTCATATCCCGTATTCTATATATATATATATATATATATATATATATATATATATATATATATATATATATATATATATATATATATATATGGGGTTTTTTTTCAAAACAGCATTTTTCTAAAAAAATATTATTTTAATAGCCACCTGTCAAAAATAATTTCAAAAGTAGCCCGCCACGTGGTCGCCTTGTCAACTATGTACTGAAATTTTTATATCCAATAAAATCGGTATGTGGAATACCGGTTTCCAATACCACTTTCAGTTTTAAAGTTTGCTTTTAAAAAGGGGGACCATCACATTCACATGTAACATGTAGTGTAAATCGGTAAATAAAATACCAATTTCAAAATCGATATCCCACTTACCGATTTTATTGGATAAAAAAATCACTAAAGAGCTGATGTGGTGGCCACGTGGCAGATAAATGGCCACGCTTGAAATTATTTTTGACAGGCTATGAAGTCAAAATCGGTAGTCGGTAGTCGGTCCTAGTCGGCCAAGGGCCGACTAGGACTAGTCGGCCAAAAATTATTCTAACCCCTCCCCCCTCCCTAAACATATATGATATATGAACTAGCATAAATATCAATAAGTATATGATATTAGTCGATTAATAACAATACATACCTTCACACTTCACAGCATGGGTATAAATACTTGTATTGGCTTCATGCCCATGTCAGAAGACTCAGAACTAAGAATTCATCACAATATTTGTTTAATGATGTTTAATCTGTGAACAACCCCAATTTTGATTATAGGGTTATATGGATATCAACAAATAAACAATAATTATTTGTCTATGTTTTTATCTGAAATTCTCAAGTGCTCAACAGATGATTAGAGGGAAGTGCCATAGTTGTGAGTCTTGCGACTCAAGCCTTTGAGCCAATGTAAACAAATCCAAACAAAATTGCTTGCAAAGACTCCTTGCAAAAAAAAAATTTGCTTGCAGAATGCTGCCTGGGGACTAGTCGGCAATCGCTAGTCGGGTCTAGTCGGGATTCCGCTCAGCAATGACAGAATCGGAATTAATCGGTCGGCAAAATGCCGCCTGGGGACTAGTCGCCGACTAGTCCCGATTTTGATAGAATAGTTGACAGGTGGCCATTTAAGTAAATTTTAAAAAAAAATGTTTTGAAAAAAAACCTGATATATATATATATATATATATATATATATATATATATATATATATATAAAATAAGGGACAACGGTTGTGGGAGGGACAAATGAACTGAGACAAAGCAATAGCTGAGATTTATGCAGAGGAGGGGGATAAACAGGGAGACTCAATCATAGTCGTCCGTAACGAATCATTTGGGTGAGTGCGATTCATTTGGGTAGGGGGGAACGGATAAGATTGTTTGAAGATAAGATGGAGAGATGAGATTGATGAGGAGAAGAAATAAATGAATGCAAGGACCAATTTATAAAAATTAAACAATATAATATATTGTTGGTTTTTAATGTAAAAATATTGGTGCCACATATACATGGTCCCCACTCCCCCATAAATACACTCACCTCACACTATTCTGTTAACAATATTAAAGAGCGGGGCCCATACCATTGATTCTCTTAACAACTTCAAACCCGGGCCTTCCTGAAAACAAAAAAAACAAAAAAAATTCAAATCCGGGAATTCTGCATGCAGCCATGTGTGATTTAATTGGTTGATTGGTCAATTAATTACAGAAAAATATATCTTTAATTTATTTTTTTTAAGGACATCTTTAATTTGTTAGTAAACGCATGTGATGCGACAAACCCCGGAGGAGTTATTCCGTTGTATGCCAACAACTTGATAGCATAGCCATGTGATTAAATACCAGCCGTAGGACGCACGGAATGGTGTGGCTCTACCGTCGGATCCATTAAAACCGTATGATCCTCCCTCCAACGAACAGGTAGGTGGGCACGAAGGGCCGACGCCCCACCCGTGATTGCAG
>OX393551.1:54416213-54501213 GCA_947650365.1 Chamaelirium japonicum | reverse complement strand
AAAACTTTATTACATTCATAGCATACTAATAACAATAGTCTAAGGGTCTATATAAAGAACCACCCAACAACCAAACAAAAGTCCTCGGGCAGTAAGGGACTAATCAAAAGAGAGTCATGTACACATAACAATAGAAAAACAACATAAATAAAACAATTCTAGTAAACTGAGGGCTAGTTCCTAGCCATAATGAGATGGGGACCGATGTATGACATCGTCGTCGTTGGTACACCAAACATTGGGTGTAATAAGTGTGATGTCTGCACCCACACTTGTACTTTCACGAAGCACTTATCCATTAATTTCAACACTAAAAAGAAAGAAAATAGACAAATCGATAGATACATGTCATATAGATTGAAAAAGATAAGTAACCATGACCAATGAAGACTTATCATCTTCATTAATGTCCATCAAAGTTAAATAATTTGCACCAATATCATCCAATCTTATCCTACTACAATGGGGCCGACTATGAAGCACAACTATAATTATGGGTCCACAAAAAGAATGAATATAATTTTCCAATCAGGTGTCAACTTATCATAAACCCTCAAAGTTTGGTACTGAAAACCTAACCAAAACAACGTGGCAAGAAAGGGGTTTACCAAAAAATCTAGAAGGTCAGGTAGCGGGTAGGAGACCTACCTTATTGCTTACGCAATTTAAGCTCATGCAGCCAGGGGGAAAGCCTCCAAGCTTCCCTACACAAAGAAAGTGTCAAGATAAAGAGGGTAGAAGGCCAAGTTGATAATAAGGTATGGCATTCATCTTTATAGCACAAATTATACGCCAAATTGATGAAGTGAAGGAATAATCTCTTATTTAACAAATTGCATACATTGGTAAATGATGTTTGTGACAAGATCAAGCATAAGTTGATCCAGCAACTATCCGACTAACAATGGAAGTTATTTGGTGCAGCATGCATTGCATAAACATCTTTGCAGCACATTGTTTGTTGATCTATACATGCTGGGTTTCATAAGAAAACAATTTCAGCATATTAAAAGTTATGAAGAAGTCACTAGACAAGCAGTGCTGCTAGTAACACCAACACATTCGTCACCAATAGAGCCTTGTGGGGAAACTCGTATGTTCACCATAAATGCCACATGAGGAGATTTGCCTATGAACTTATACCCCAAAGAATGCATCACTAAACAAATACCAAGGTTGAATATAATAGCGCATCAAAATTCAGTGGTAACATGTTTTCTCATTCCAAATGTGAAGTCAAATGGTAACACCATGTTTGTTGTTTAAAAGCAAAGAAATATATATCCACCTAGTTATAGGAAAAGATATTAATAACAAGATAAGTATATGGATATACTTATGGGGATTAACTAGTTATCCATAAATCCATACTTCTATGCATGTGCATGCAATTGCTACTTATGATACGAATGCATGCTTGTACTTGGGTATTGTATTACGCATATAACCCATAGAATCCGCCCCTTGAATTGGTCCCCTAGACCTGTCTTATATGAAATAATAATGACACATGCATAGAAAAATAATCAGGTAACATGTGTTAGAGAATGGAAAGCAATATGACAATAAGAGGATGTAAAAACTAACTGGATGCTTACCTAGATCAACCCAGCAATACAACTGTGCAGGTAGTGGTTATGGATAATTCATTCTCACAACAAGCTTGCACTCAAGAGCCTAGCCGTCTTTTCTCTACTAAAGGTTTCATCATCAAAATCTTCATTTGTTGAGTTCTCTTGACACAGCAATTTGTTTTCCAGCAAGGGATTCAATCCAATACCCTCCCAGTTAACTGGATTGCCATGACTCCTGTTACCTTGTGTTGAATCAATATATGACTGGACGTTCTCCATATTAGCCCTCAATTCACTGTATATAAGTGCAGTCTTATTGCCTGCATTGACGGATGCTGAATCTACATTAAGATCAGGATTAAGATCATAGCCGGCAGAAGAACCAACTGCACCTGGATCTCCAATTCCATGATAGCTCACGTCATTTACTGCTCCTATGCCAGATTGATCCAGAGGATCTTTCCTTTGTCTTTTCCATTTCTTCGTTGATGAGGTACCATCATCCTCAAAATCCTCCTCCTCACGGTCTCTGTGCCGATAAACCCATAGTTTTCTCTCACCGTCAAACTGTACACAAGGATCACGCTCATAATGCAAGCGATCTAGAGCCCCACTGACAACTTGGTTAACTTGTGCATCGGGGACATCTTCAACGACATATTGTGAATCCCTGATCAAAGTACAAACATCTGCTCTGGTTCCGATACTTCCAGGCAGCCTGGCAGCTGCATCCCTCACAAGACAAAGAATAGTAACATGCGCTGGGCGATCAGGCTTTAGCATAAAATGGTCACGAGCTTTTGATGTCGGCTTTCCACCACCTCTTTTTAGTGGAGCAACGATAGATTTTTTCCCATCAGCACCAGTGTAAGAAAAGGCCCTGTCCGGAACCGAGTATCTTAAAAGCTCCTCCTTGCGGAAATATGCCCTCACTTCGTCAGAGCTTGGGTTAATGGTGATTAGACTCCTCTGAGCCCTTAGGTCCTTGAACCGTTCCTTCTCATCTAAGTTCGGTAACATCATTATAGGTGGTGCTGGAAGGCTTCCTATTTGCTGAAGGGTCTCTTGACCACATTTTAGCCAATTAGCGAATGCATCAACCAACTTCACGAGCATCTTGTGGGGAATACCCCATCCCTCGGAAGAAGTTTCCTCTTCAACAACATCCTTATCAGATGAGCTAGAAGAAACTGGACCAACCCAAGTCCAGCTCTTATTCAACTTCTCGTAGAATACAAGAGCCTTCCATCCCTTTGCTCCTAAAGGTGCTGTTCTGGATGAAAATATCTTTAGCACTCCTCTGACCAAATCCTGAAGTGGCTCCTGCGTTTCAAGAATACAAGGATCTCCAGGGTTTGATTTAACTCGATTAACAATCTCTTGTACTGTGAGAGAAGGTAAATTATTTTGTCCTCCAAGCTCAGAAGTATCAACATCGACATTCTCACGAAAATGAGATGGACGTATGCCACTGGTCACTTGAAGCAATTTGCTCTGTTCTTCCCTTCTACAATTTGGTCTCCCGTCATCGTTCTCTGGATGACTGCCAATGGACACTGCATCTTCAATGTGAGGAGTAATCATCGCCTTTCGAACAGCTGAAAGAAGATGTATAATGGAGAATGAGAAGCCGGTATGGATAGAGGGGGTGATCAGAGTAAATGGCTTTGTTTGTGCCTTTGTCTCCAACTCAATATCACTTGTTCCTTTTTCTGACATGACTGGTTCAGGTGTTACCACAGCCAAAGAACCAGCTCCAGCATCTGCTTTCCTTTTTCCCTTCTTCTTCAAGAGATCGGTGTCATCACTCTGCTTTGTGAGACCGTACTGTTGGCGATCAGATCCATCTGGCTCGTCCAGATGCATACCATCCACCTTCCCTTTCCGCTTCTTTGTCAGGGTGTTGCATCCTAATAGGGGAATATTTGGCATCTCACGATGACTAGCCGCAATAGTATGAGAATCGGAGACCTGGATCCTGTTCCCTGATCTATTGAACTGCATCTGGCCATCTGCTACCTTGGACTTCCAATCCAAGTTATTTTCGTTTTCACCGAATATGCCACTGCCCTTATCTCGCGTGTAATTTGACTGCTGTGAAGAATAGTCCCGATCAACCATCCCTTTCGGCTTTCCTTCTGCAATACAAGTCTTCAGTAACGGCACGTGTGACTTCTCACTGGAGTGTAGCACTTGGCCCTTCATCGATTTAACGTCATGCAAGTAACGGGGCTCATCTCTCTTCACTTTTTGCTTCCCTTTTGTAGGGTAGGCTTCAATTCCTGGGGTATGAATGCTTGCGCCTCCATCAAGTATACGGGAATACGCTTTCTTGTCTAATTTTGCATGTTTGGTGGCCTTAGAGTCATACACTGAATTAACAACTACCAACTGACGGCCCTCCATGGAAGCACTAGGATAACCCATCTTCCTCACCGAAGGATTTATATCTCCATCTTCCTCGACCTGGTCTGATGAATCGGACTCTGTCTCCTCACTTTGAGCAAACATGCTATTGCCTCTCGAGTGTTCCATGGCCATTCCCTCATTTTGGGAAGAAATGATTCTGATCTTCTCTTGTGATGTTTTGGTTCTATGATCAGAACGGAAATTTGAGTCACCTATCTGTGCGGGAAAAGTTTTATAAGACCTGGCTTTTGGATTGGAACCAATTATACCCTTATCAGGTCTAAACTCACCCCCGACCGATTGCATTCGATCTTTGGCAGGATACATCCAATCACTCTGTGAATACTTCGACTTCTTCAAAGGTTCAATGGAATGATGATCGTAAGAAGCTATAGTGACCTCCTGATCAGCATTCCTACTCTTACCATGATAATGAGACGACCCGGCATAGCCTTCAGGGTCTTCTTCCCTAAACCCCACTGCCACCTCTCTTTCGCATCTTCTCAGTAGCGCATGTTTCTTCACCGGTTTCAGCAAGCTAGCCCTGGCCACTGTGCTTCCACGTGATGGATTCCAGTCTCCTTGCATACCCATTTCATAGCCCTGATCCTCATAATTCTCATCACCTCCCATCTGATTTCGAGCCACTTGGTCAATTCCCCTATCGGATCCCGCAACGTGGTCCTCCCGAGGATGACCCAACAGTGGCATGGGATGCCCACTTCTCTTCTCTATGCTCTGCTTGACAGACAAAGGGTATTGCTTGCCAGAAACCTTTGAAAGAGTCTTACTGTTTTCCTTCCCAACCCTCAGCTGCTGTGAAGCCATGCCACCTCCATGCGATGCTGAATCAAAGGAAGGCTTCAACGGAGGCAAGATGTGAAGCCCCATCTCCAACCTTTTATTCCAGCGACGCTCACCAGAATTCCCACTCTCCGTATCAGTCTCCAATCCAACATTTCCATTCCTATCATAACTCACAGGCCTCTGGCATCTAAGAATATTCAAGAGCCGAAGTCTTTCCGCAGTGCCATACCCTTTATAGTTCTGAAAGGCATTCCTTATACGGACAAGACTTCCCACCATGGAGTTCTGATACCGGCGCAAGCGATGGTAATGCTCCCGCCTCTGAAAGAAGCTCACACCCCGACGGTAAAGAACGACCCTCGGATCACACAGTCCACCCTTCAACCGATCGAAGAGGACAGCGAGCGGGGTGCTGAAGTGAAAGTTTGCGCCGGAGAAGAGCTCCCTGAGGGTCCGGGCGAACGTCTCCTGGTCCATATCGGGGAGGTACTCCGCGAGGGAGAACCGATCCTCTTCCGATAGGCATTCATTCCACGTCTCGAGCGAGAGGACGGCGCCCAGGTCCGGGAGTCCGTAGAGCTCGAGCGGGATGCTGCAGCTCTGATTCCCCACCTGGCAGAGCTCGGTCCCAGCCTCCCCCAGCTCCGACAGGTCAAACTCATCGGATTCCATGCCGGAGTCTGCATCATCGGTCGAGGCAGCGCTGTCCGAGCCGCCGGCATCGTCGGTCTCCAAAGAGGCCGAGCTACAGGTCCGGAGCTCCTCGTCGTCGTCCTCGCCCGAACCGGAGACGCTGCCCCTAATCCCCGGCCAGAAATTCCCATCCAATCTCGGAACCCTAAAGCTACTCTTCACAATCGCCATGGAATCCGCAAGAAAAAAACTAACTATAGATACCCACAAGAGACCACCAAAAAAAGGACGAAAGATCAAAAATCAAACGAGAAAACCCTAGCAAGGGGAAAAGGGGAGAGAGGATCGAAGAGGGAGGCGTACCGTCGAAATCTCGAAGGTAATCTGGATCTCGAGGCGTAGGGGAGGAGGACTCGTGTTGCTTCGGCGTCGCCTGTTGGAAACCCTAGAATGCCAGAACGGGGGAGAGAGGAGGGGGGGGAGCGGCTATTACATAGGGAAGCGAGCAGGCGGCGATGAAGACGACGACGACGTGGACGAGTGTGGGTCGTCCGATGGTGGGTGCGGGATAGAAGCTTTCGCCTTGCTTGGAAAAAAAGGGTGAGGAGGACGAAAGAGGAAATTAAGTAAAAGATCTGGGAAAAGGGGGGAAATACAGAAGGAGGAGAGAGGAGGAGGAGAGAGAAGGGGACAATAGGACAGGCGTGCGTTCACAGGGAAAGCGGGACGGCGACCCAGCACCGAAACCGGCGTTACCGGCGCGGATACTAAAGTTTCGTATCGGTGTCATATGGAGTTTGTAGCGGAATCAGGGCCGTCGAACTGGTGGATCCATACCGATTCGTTGGAGGTTTAGAGGCATTATAACGCGGGAAATTTGTAACCGATGTAAGAATCCCACAACTGAGCGTAGAGTCTAGAGCGAGAAGTCGGTCTATTGGACTGAGAATGGGCCTTCAAAGGCCTACAAGTTTGGGCTTTATGTTCACAGATCAAACATATTTGGACTGCGCTTACAGCCTGTTTGGCTCCGTGTAGCTGGTGTTGTGTAAATAATGTTTTATTCTATTAGCATGCAATGGTTTTTGGAGAGTGAACTAGCTACAGTGATGAAAAACTAAGGCTTTTTACATAGATGCAAGATAAGAGAATGGAAAGAAGGAGAAAAAAAGACTTAACGAAAGAAATGAGCTGAGGCTTATACTTTTACAATGTCCTGAAAACTAGATCGCCGTCATAGGATGGTGCTTCCGGCCTCCGACGATTGGCCCCCATGGTACAACGACTTTGAGTTTCTCCGCACCAAGGAGGGCTCGTGGGAACTCTCAGACAACTCCAAAAAAATATCAAAATCTGAAGAGAATGTTTAGAAAAGTGTACTGCTCACGACCCGTTGGTGCTCCTCCAAACAGCAACTAGAGATCGATCTCAAGTTGCCATCGACCACGAACAGGAGCAGTAATGTGTGTCCTCGAGCAGCCCGTCGGTCACCAACAGGTGCAGCACTTGTTTGCTCGGAGATGAAGCAGTGCTTCGGCACCTAAGTGGATCAGCACCTCCACTCAAAAAGGTGCAGCACCACTTAGCATCAAGGAGATGGGATGGCTTTGGATTCTAGGAAGGAGCATAACCTCCACTCCTTTAACTAATCCACCACACTTAGAAGAGTTGAAGAGAAAGAAAGATGATGAGTTGTGTGTCTTCTACATGGGTTACAAGGTACTTTATTTAAAGCCAGTGCCACTCAGCTGAACCTATGATCTCCTCTAACTTCATAACTGACCCCATGATCTCCTCTCAACTGAACCCATGATCTCCTCTCACGTATTGCCCCTCCGTAACACTCATTCCCATAAAAGACCGGCAACTCTCGTGACATTCTCAACAACACATTAGAAGAGATCAAATCAAAACAAAAGAATCTGAAACGAAAAGATCAAATCTAGTGGTTGAAGATAGAATCATTCAAATAAAATGTTTGAATTCAAAAGTTAAAACTAACAATCCCCCACATGGATAATTTAAATCACAATAAAATAATTAAAAATAAAATTAGGAGTTCCACAGGAATGTGCAATCACTGAGGTGTCTTTCAACTTGAACCCCAATTTAGAGATTGTTTGCAGGGTTTACTAACTGAGTAGTGACCTAAGTCTTGAACTGCTCAGTTTGGATAGTAGACCTGGTCAACAGGCAACTCACACATCCTTAAATCATCAATGAGTTCCCCTCTCAGTTGTGCTCATTCACGGCCATGAGCTCTCCCTACTTTTAACAAGCGCTCTAGAGAATTGGCCCCAATTTCCATAGGAAGTAGCATCACTTCCACACTTGTATAGGTGTAATCTATAAGGAATGCTCTATATCTATACACCCCGCTGGTATTCCAACTATATATAGCATTAAGAGTCTGTGACTCAGTCTCATAACGATACAAAATATACTACCACATCATAGTGAGGGGTAATATGCTTGGTAGCACCCCCACAAGTCCCTCGGATAACATGTTGTCCCATTGAACCTCGTTCTTAGGATCTCCACTCATGAAGGTTGGGTTACTGTTATCAAAAACTTATTAATTCTTAGGCCTCATCTCCATCCCCCTCGATGTATTTAGAACTAGCTCTCTAACTAGTCCCTTAGTTAAGGGATCTGCTAAGTTGTCTATCGACCTAATATAGTCAATGACAATTATCTCTTATTTCATCATCTGTCGCACATATTTGTGTCTACGATGAATATAACGAGACTTTCCATTATAGGAATTATTATTAGCCCTTATTATAGCTACTTGACTATCACAATGAATAAGGACAGCAGGAATTGGTTTTGGCCAAAGAGGAATATCTATAAGGAAGTTTCTTAGTCATTCACCCTCCTCATTAGTCTTATCTAGGGCTATGAATAGGGATGGCAATGGTGTGGTTTCGGTGCAGTTTTGGGCAAAACCGAAACCGCACTGCAACACCGAACCACCACACTGAAACTGCATCGCACCGTGATGGTTTACCATTATGTAAAACCGAAACCGCACCATACGGTATGGTGTGGTGAGGTGCACCGTAGTTTATCATTATAAAGGCTTAAATGGTGTGTTTTTCTACCATTTTGGTCAAAACCAAAATTGCACCGCTATATCGAAACCGAAAACCGACACCACACCACACCATGACGGTTTTATATTTTGGCAAACCAAAACTGCACCACGCGATGTGGTTTACTGCGGTTTCTGGTTTTAAACCGTACTGCTGCCATCCCTAGCTATGGACTCTAATTCCATAGTGGATCGGGCTATGCAGGTTTGCCTGGATGACTTCCATGAAACTGCACCTCCTCCAAGGGTAAACACCTACCCCCTAGTGGATTTGATTTTCAAAGAATCCGCAATCCAGTTAGCATCAATGTACCCCTCTAAAACAGCTGGATACCTACGAAAGAAAATGTCATAACCCAATGTATGTTTTAAGTACCTCAAAACTCGAATTAGAGCATCCCAATACTTCTTATTAGGGCTAATAGTGTATCTACTAAGTTTGTCTATCGCATAGTCAATATTGGGTCTCGTGCAGTTCATGATATATATAAAACTGCAAATTACCCTCAAATACTTAACTTGTGATACACTTAACCCCATGTTCTTCTTCAGGTGTACTGAATGATCATATGGCATTCTAGCAGGTCTATAGTCAAATTGATCAAACTTTCTAAGCACCTTCTCTATATAGTAGGACTGAGATAGAGCCATGAATTGGAATCTTTCAAAATTTTGATTCCTAAAATAACATCTGCAGCTCTTAAGTCCTTCATATCAAAGTATCTGCTAAGAAGGCTTTTGGTTTTTTCCGCAACTTCCAAGTTGGTTCCAAAGATCAACATATCATCTATATAAAGGCATATGATCACGCAAGTCTCACCATTGATCTTAGTGTAGATACACTTATCTGACTCATTAATCGAGAATCCATTCGAAGTCAATACTTGGTCAAACATTTTGTGCCACTGCTTTGGAGTCTCTTGGAGACCATAAAGAGATTTTTTTAGTCTATAAACCTTCTGCTTTAAGCCTTGCACTATGAAGGCTTTTAGCTAATCCATATAAATCTCTTCCTCTAATTTACTATTTATGAATGCAGTCTTTACATCCATTTGGTGAATCACGAGGTTATGGATAGCGGCTATGGCTACAAGCACCCTAATGGATGTAATCCGGGTCACAGGAGAGTAAGTGTCAAAAAAGTCCACTCCCTCTCATTGCCGATAACCCTTAGCTACTAACCTTACCTTATATCTCTCTATAGATCCATCTGCCCTAAGCTTCTTATTTAATATCTATTTACACCCAATAGTTTTGCAACCAGGAGATAGCTCCACTAACTCCCATGTGTTGTTAGATGTTATGGACTCAAGTTCACTATTTATAGTTTTTTTCCAAAATATGGAGTCAGTTGAAGTCATGGATTTAAATAACTTGTTGGATCACCTTCCACTAGATAAGTGATGAAGTTAGACTTAAAAGAAGTATCAGTCCTAGCTCGCTTGCTCCTTCTAAATTTGCTCTCTTCATTGTTTGAAGAGTCGATCCTACACCTCGGAATATGCCTCTCAAGCGTGCTAGACTCCTGATGTCTCTCAAACCTATCTCTATAAGGAAATTGGTCTTCCAAGAACTCGACATCCCTAGTCTCGATGATGGTACTATCATCTATATATGGAATTTTAGAGTGGATTACTAAAAACCTATATGCACTGTTGTTCTAGGCATATCCTATAAATACATAGTCAACTGTCTTGGGACCCAGCTTGGTCCTCTTAGGGTTAGGCATGGATGCCTTCACAAGACACCCCCATATTTTGAGATGTTTATAGGAAGTTTTCCTACCTCTCAAGATTTCATACGGTGTCCACTCAGACTCCTTAAATGTGATCCTATTTAGGACATATGCCATAGAAAGCACAGCCTCCCCCCACAGGTCTGTAGATACCCCTGAATTAATCATCATGGTATTGATCATGTCCTTTAAGGTCCTATTCTTCCTCTCAGCTACTTCATTAGATTGAGGGGAATATGGAGCAGTGGTCTGATGAATGATACCATTGTCTTCATAGAACTTAGTGAAGTCTCCATATTCATATTCACCCCCTCTGTCCGACCTAAGGATTTTGATCCTCTTCCCTAATTGATTTTCTATCTCAGACTTGTAGCATATAAACTTGGTTAAACTCTCATCGTTACTCTTAAGGAGAAAGATTGAATAATACTGAGAACAATCATCGATAAAAATAATAAAATATTTGTTCCCTTCCCTCGTATTGTAACCTTTAAGGTCGCACACGTCTGAATGGATTAAGTCTATGATTTCTAGACTACGCTCTATATTCTTAAAATGTTTCTTGACATATTTTGCCTCTACACATATGCCACACTTTTCATCTGAGAATGGAACACATTTAGGTACACTACCTAAGTTAACTAATCTTTTAAGTGATTTAGAATTAACGTGTCCTATTCTAACATGCCACAGATCAAAAAACTCAGATAAGTAAGCAGAAGGTGAAGTTTTTTTATCATTAATGAAAGAGGTTACATTCAGCTTAAACAAGCCCTTATCAAGGCAACCATTTCCCACAAAAGACCCTCCCTTAGTAAGGACAATTTTGTCCGACTCAAATACAAGCTTTTAACCCTTCTTACTCAACATCGCTCCGGAGACCAGATTCTTTCGAATGTCTAGGTATATCGATAACTTTTTATGTACAAATCAATTTGAATGTGCTTATTTAGTATACTTATGTTCATACATTATGCTAACATGAGTTACTTTAATATGGACCAATTATGCACACTGTTTTTGTCTTTATTTCTTTAAGGCTTTACATGCAAATTTTTTTATAGAATTTTTGCTGGATATAACAAATCCATAAGAGTGTTTGATCTACATCGCCCTGGTAGAGAGTTTGAACAGTATTCTTTGCTTAAAGGCAATGATGGGCCATCAGGTATGACTTACATTCTGCTATGATATTCTTATTGAAACTTGCTTAACAAGTTGATGGAATATACTCCATTTTTTCTCAAATTGTAATTGAGTATTATAGATACAAGATAAACATTGGTAGGCAGTTTTGTTAATGTTTAAGAGGACAGAGATGTTCAAACTCTCGATGAGTCATAATACAAGCCTCAGGGTCAAAGGTGTAAGCCTAATGCATTTTTCTTCCTATAAGAAATATTTTATGGAAACTGAAAAAATCATGTTAAAAAGCAATGTAGTGGATACAAGTTGCGTTTGGACTTGGTTATTGTACTGGAACTTGGATAAAGATATCACATAACAAAGTTCAAACATAACCTGGAAGCGACTGTATCAATAGCCAGACCTGGTCCTGTATCGATATTTATTTCCGAAGTTTGCGTACTCCATTAGAAATGTAATAAAGAGGCATCCACTACAAAAAAAACAGTTATTACCGACGGACAATATCCGTCGGTAATATTAAAATTTCGTCGGTAATATTCTATAGCGACGGAAGATATTTCCGTCGCTTGCTGTCGGGAAAGAAGGCGTCGGGGAAAACAATACGACGGACCAAATATTACCGTCGGTAATAATAATTAATACCGACGGTAATATTAACGCCGTCGGTAATATTTAATCAATTTAAAACTAATATAATTTAGTATTGCCGACGAAATATAAGAATCCGTCGGTAATATATAACCATTTTACCGACGGGTATATTTTATACTGTCGGTAATACTATATATATTACCGACACATATATATATTACCCGTCGGTAATAATATATATATTACCGACCAAATTCATATAACCGTCGGTAATACTATATATATTACCGACGGATATATATATTACCCGTCGGTAATAATATATATATTACCGACGGATATTATATGCCGTCGGCAAATCATTAATAATTTAAAAAAAATAAAAATATTATTACCGACGGAATAATTAATTTCCGTCGGTAATAAGTATGTTTTTTTTTTTAATAAATTTACCTAAATAATGTTATTTAATTCATGTGATTCAATACCACAATATATTACCATAATTTATCAAATATTACCACAATTTATAAAATATTACCTAAATTGATAAAAAATTACAGCAAATTATCAAATATTACCACAGTTCCCGGCCGACAATTATAGACAAGAACAAAAAATAACCATATATTACAAAATAATATTAACACAATCCAGAACTGAGAGATGAAACATGTCCTATCTCAACCACCCCCGCCCGCCACCAACGCCGGTGCTCTCATCGATCCCCTGACGCCGCCCTATCTCAACCACGCCCGCCCACCACCAACGCTGGTGCTCTCATCGATCCCCTGACGCCGCCCTGCTCCTGCAATTAACATGTATTTGTTAAAAAAATGGTTTATATCTATAACTGAGTCTAAGCGTTAAAAAATGATAAGTTAGCGTGTTTCGATTTTGAAATAGGTTTGGATTCGATCCGATCGTAGAATTATCGGCATCCGATAATTCGAACTTGGAATTATTCCGTATTTCGGACTTGCGAGTGGGTTCTAATTGGATATTTGACCAATTTACGCTCCGATTCACCGATTTAGAGTCTAAGTGTTGAAAAATCATAACTTAGCGTGTTTCGGATATGAAATAGCTAGGTTTGGATTCGATCGGATCGTCATCGGATCGGCATTCGATAATTCGAACTTGGAATTATTCCGAATTTCGGACTTGCGAGTGGGTTCTAATTGGATAATTGACCAATTTACGCTCCGATTCACCGATTTAGAGTCTAAGTGTTGGAAAATCATAAGTTAGCGTGTTTCGGATATAAAATAGGTTTGGATTCGATCGGATCGTCATCGGCTCGGCATCCGATAATTCGAACTTGGAATTATTCCGTATTTCGGACTTGCGAGCGGGTTCTAATTGGATATTTGACCAATTTACGCTCCGATTCACCGATTTAGAGTCTAAGTGTTGGAAAATCATAAGTTAGCGTGTTTCGGATATGAAATAGGTTTGGATTCGATCCGATCGTCATCGGATCGGCATCCGATAATTCGAAGTTGGAATTATTCTGTATTTCGGACTTGCGAGCGGGTTCTAATTGGATATTTGACCAATTTACGCTCCGATTCACCGATTTAGAGTCTAAGTGTTGGAAAATCATAAGTTAGCGTGTTTCGGATATGAAATAGGTTTGGATTCGATCCGATCGTCATCGGCTCGGTATCCAGTAATTCGAACTTGGAATTATTCCGTATTTCGGACTTGCGAGCGGGTTCTAATTGGATATTTGACCAATTTACGCTCCGATTCACCGATTTAGAGTCTAAGTGTTGGAAAATCATAAGTTAGCGTGTTTCGGATATGAAATAGGTTTGGATTCGATCCGATCGTCATCGGATCGGCATCCGGTAATTCGAAGTTGGAATTATTCCGTATTTAAAAGAAAAACAGAGGCTACATCATTACCATGAGAGAGAGAGAGAGAGACCATTTACGATTCGATTTACCGATTTATAGTCTAAGTGTTGGAAAATCATAAGTGTGATAATATGATCAAAACTCAAACTAGGGACGATATAGGAGTGAGTAGACCCGCTATCGAAATGAACGAAAGCAAGGGTCGAAAAGACAGGAAGGGTACCTAGCGTTATCGGAAACATGTAAGAAACTAATCTAACTACCGGTTGCTACAAGTTCTAACGAATCAAAACTAATAGCAAAGACAACTACACCATACGTCTACGAATTGAAATTCTAAGTTCAGGGTTACCTTCGATCGCTCCCCCAGAAGCCTCTGGGTCTTGACCAACTAGCATGTACGTCCTTCCCTGAGCCTGGTTGCCTCCTCCGCCCTGACGGGGGAAAGACCTCTGCTGCGATGCCTGGGGAGGACGCTGCTGTTGCTGAGCTCTCTGTGGAGGCCTCTGCTGCTGCACAGGTGGTGGCAGCAGAGCAGGCCTCTGGGGTGGAGCTGGTAGGAGTGGCTGCCGACGAAGCTGTGGACAGTTCCACTTCAGATGCTCAAACGAATCGCACTGAAAACATCCACGCCGCGGCGGTCCAAGAGCTGGAGGACCACGAAAGTTCTGAGGCTGGCGTGGCGGGGGTCGACTCTCCATAGGCCTAAACCTCTTCTGAGTCGGTGGACCATTGTGACTGCTGCCACTCCGCTTCTCCATGATAGCGCGGGACTCCTTCAACTCCTGCTCCACTGCCAGGGACCGGTTGACCAACTCCTCATAAGATTGCCCCAAGAAAGGGGTAACCCTACCTCTGATTGCTGGATTCAAGCCATGCTCAAAGCGCAAGGCTCTCCTACCGTCGGTCGCCACCTGGTGTGGAGCATACCTCGCAAGCTCCGAGAACTTGGCCTCATACTGTGTCACAGTACGAGATCCCTGATAGAGCGCCAGAAACTCCATCTCCATTCGGTTCTGCACGGTAACCGGAAAGAACTTCTTCCGAAAGAGTTCCTCAAACTCCTGCCACGTAATCGCTCCTCGATCTGCTGCTCTGGTGCGCTGGACAGTCTGCCACCAGAAGTCTGCCTCAGCCTCAAACTGGTACGAGGCGAAGGTCACTCTCCTATCGTCGGTAATGCCCAACGCGTTCAGTATCTTCTCAGTCTGCTGGAACCATCGATCGGCCTCAATGGGGTCTGGCTCACCCTTGAAGCTCGGTGGTCCCATCGCCTTGAAGTCTTTCAGCAATTTCCCTTGCCGCTCGCCCTCAGCCTGCTGACGAGCCTGGGCCTGGGCAAGAGCAGCCTGTGCTAGCTCGGCCTGCTGCTGAGCAGCCATCTGCTGCTGCGCAACAGCAACCTACTGCTGCTGGATCATGGTGGCCATCCCCTGGAGTATTTCCATCATCCTCGCCGTGCTATCAAACGCAGAGGACGATCCTGCTCCGTTGCTCGCACCATTTCCACTCCTAGTACCTGCCATCTGAAATGAAAAGATAGTCCTAACGTCAACTATCTACTAACCAACTATTTAGACTCTAGACTTAGACTCCTAATACTAGAAACAAACCCCTAGGAACATATCCCTAGGCTCTGATACCAGCTGTCACGCCCCAGAAATCTGAAGACCGATTCCTGGGGTGTGAGGTGAAAAAAAAAAAAAAAAGGGTTCGGGGTATGGTTACTTAACTATGCCAATTTTAGGATTCTCACTGGGCTCTTTCTACGCTCACACACAAGCAAATGAAAGAAGGGGGAGAAACAAAAGATCAGGCTCGACTTTTAAAAGGGGATATCCTTTCAGTACATGCGACTCAACGGTGTCACAACATACTGACAGAATATACTCTAAAGGAGCACGCGGCTCAAGCCTCCGACGGCGAGCCGAGTATCTCACCCGCTCCCGAACACTCGGTGCATCTGTCTGGAGATCCTATCTACTGGGCTTGTCAAATTAGGTCAATTATTCGTCTTATATTTTTGTGGTGATCTAACCTAGGCTTGGGGCCTTGAGGAGAGGCCTACCCAAAGAAATTCAGCTGGCACATTACCACTTATCACACTAGTTACCTAATAATAGAAGTCTTATTCCAATCCACTAGATTACATCGCAAGAAAGAGACTACTGATAAAACGACATACTAGAATTAAAAAGGAAAAGGCTGCAACCCTAAACTCGTTCTCGGACTCCTACTGCTGCTCCGATGCCTCAGCTCCTGCAGAAGAGTCTACTCGTGGGAATGAGTAGCCCCCAAAAATACATTTGGGAGATTAGCCAAATAAATGGCTAGTGACAAGCTAACAATCTTAATAACTAACAACGCTCAATTTTTAAGACAAATTATTGATTAACCTAATTGTCAAGCTATGTTCTCAAACACGACCTATGTGTCCATGCAATTTCTACATTCACATGCAAATCCTACTGTCACTAGGTCATCGTGTATACAGTCATACAATTCAAAATTTAATAATCAACAATTAAGCACTCATACATGAACCCCGGATATTTTGTTCAACCTGCCCCCGGTCGGGCATTACTATCGGGCCTTTTATTTCGATGTAGAGGGCCAACTCTCTCGCCGTGCATCCACCAACACCATGCACAATTCACCCAGATGATCATAAGGGGTTTCCCGTCTTTCACGGTGGAGCTCTACCGCCCAACTTGCTTTACTATGGGGACTTCAACTCCCCGGGACAGGGTTGCTAGGCCAATCCCTACTCGAGGGCACCTCCTATTGGCTTTACCACAACCCTTGCCCGTGACCCCTAACCTACTTAACTTCGGCTGTACGCGCAAGGTGGTTCACGACCCTTGCGTGCACGGGGTCTCTACCCTCTAACCAGGTAGATTAACAATAATTAACATACACATGGCAATGAAAGTACTAAACAGTGTTTAAACATTTTCAATGGATTACCCCGGGATTCGCACCCACTCACAACCCAGCATCATAATCAAATAAAATAAATCACTCTCACCCAAAATCCATTTACCGGGGTTATCACGCTCCCCTCAGGAGGGTGGGTCCTGGAAATTCTTTAATTATTTATTTATTCAAATTAAGGGAAAATCTAGCTATGGTGTCCATGCAAACAGTATAATATTTGTTATTAAATTATTAACTTTTTATGCATGCGTCGCCGGACTCGCGACTCCGCATGCAAGGCGGGGTCCACTCGACCACATGCGACGACGTCCGGCGGGACCCGCATGCAGCGTTATGGACACTTACCCTTAATTTCTATATTCACATTATTAATTATTAAAGAAAGCGTGCTGTGTCACCTGGTCGACGTGCGCGGACTCCTGTCTCTGGCCTCTGCTCCGTCCACGGCTGGATCGTCCCGGTCACGAACTGGTAATCGAACCATACGAGCAAGTATTAAAATCTAAAATCGGCGAGTCTCTATAAGGAGGAAAATGCCAAGCCGCGGGGTTCGATTTGTCCTTCACCCGAAACGACCTCGGGCTAGGTTTGGGGTACGGAAAAATAATATACAGATGAACTCATGGCCTTACCGAGTCTAAACTCAGATCGGAGGTCTCGTTGGGTCGAATCTGGGAACGAGGGTTGCTAGGGTGGGATCTAGTTTGGCTTGGCGAATCCGCCATCGGGCCGACTGCCAACAATAAAACCACCAAAAAGAAAATAGAAATTTACCCAAGGTTTTCGGCGTCGGGTGCTCGGCCAAAACCGACAGTTCAAGGGTCATGCAAGGCCAAAGGTTGACTGGGATCGTTGGGCCATCGGGCACAAAACACAGACGTCGCAGTGAAGGGAGGGACGGGTCGATGGTGGCTGGTCGGGGGCTACTACCTGTCAGGCTGCCGATAGCAAACCGTCGGCAACCATGACGGCAAGTGAAAGGGGTAGAACCTGGGTATTGGGTAGTCCGTGGGGCCTGGCCTAACTGCATCGGGCCTCGCCAACTGCACGGCTGCCGGCTACAAACCCAACGGCCATGGCCGTGTCGAAGGGGAACAACAACCAAAAATTGTCGGGTTGATCTCAACAGAACAACAGAAAAAGAAACGAAAAAAAAATAGGGAAAGATGGGAGTGCTGACCGGAATTGATGGGGAGTCGTTGGCTCCGGCTGCGACTCCTCCGGTCGATTGCTCTCCGACGCCGTGCGAGTAGAGCCCCACCGCAGGAGAGAGAAAACGAGAAAGATAGGGGAGATGACGAGGGAAATCGGGGAGGGATGAGGGGGGATCGGCTGGGCTTGGGGGCTTGGTTTTATAGGGGAGAGGGGGCCCGACGGGATAGAGATGAGGAGGGGGGAAATCGCCGGGATTTCAGGGGGAAAACGGGATTTGAGAGGAGATCGGAGGGGATCGGGATGAGAGGGATCGGTTCTGAGAGGGAGTCGCGCAGGGGGGGAATCGGATCGGTTGAGAGAGGGGATCGGGTGGCTAGGAGATAGAGAGAGAGAGAGATCAGGTGGCTGAGGGGAAGAGAGATAGGATCGGTTGGGTTTAGAGATAGAGAGAGAGAGAAACGGTTTAGAGAGGGAGAGGGATCGTATCAGGTTAGAGGGGTTCGGCTGAGAGGTGAGATGGGAGAGAGAGATAGAGAGAGAGGGTCGGTTGAGTTGGGTGGGTTTAGATTTAGGTTGGTTAAAAGGGTTGGTTAGGTGGGGGTTTGGTTGAAAGGGTAGTGGGTTGGCTGAATAGTTGGGTAGGTGGGGTTTGGGTTAGTGAGAGAAAGAGAGAGAGAGTGTGGGAAAGGTTGGGTTCGGGTTTCTTTTAGTTTCAGGTTTTTTTTTTTTTTTTTTTTTTTTTTTTTTTTTTTTTTTTAAGCAATCACGCATTGCTCGCAGTCGAGCTCGCATCGCACCGAGACGGGCCGGTGCGCAAACGTCACGAGTCCGACAGACCCGTCTAAAAACCTGATATATTAATTAATTTAAATGATCAAACAATCATGCCATGCCTCCAGTGTCGCCTAGCGACCCGGACCCGGGGCCCACTGCCCGGTCCGACTCAGGTTCAAACACACACCATCGACGATCATAATACGAAAGCAAATCAATCAATTTAGCAACAGATAAAAAAAATAAATAAATGGCTGCCCTGGAATCAATCGTACCGGGTATTACACATAAGTTAGCGTGTTTCGGATATAAAATAGGTTTGGATTCGATCGGATCGTCATCGGCTCGGCATCCGATAATTCGAACTTGGAATTATTCCGTATTTCGGACTTGCGAGCGGGTTCTAATTGGATATTTGACCAATTTACGCTCCGATTCACCGATTTAGAGTCTAAGTGTTGAAAAATCATAACTTAGCGTGTTTCGGATATGAAATAGCTAGGTTTGGATTCGATCGGATCGTCATCGGATCGGCATTCGATAATTCGAACTTGGAATTATTCCGAATTTCGGACTTGCGAGCGGGTTCTAATTGGATATTTGACCAATTTACGCTCCGATTCACCGATTTAGAGTCTAAGTGTTGGAAAATCATAAGTTAGCGTGTTTCGGATATGAAATAGGTTTGGATTCGATCGGATCGTCATCGGCTCGGCATCCGGTAATTCGAACTTGGAATTATTCCGTATTTCGGACTTGCGAGCGGGTTCTAATTGGATATTTGACCAATTTACGCTCCGATTCACCGATTTAGAGTCTAAGTGTTGGAAAATCATAAGTTAGCGTGTTTCGGATATGAAATAGGTTTGGATTCGATCCGATCGTCATCGGCTCGGCATTCGATAATTCGAACTTGGAATTATTCCGTATTTCGGACTTGCGAGCGGGTTCTAATTGGATATTTGACCAATTTACGCTCTGATTCACCGATTTAGAGTCTAAGTGTTGGAAAATCATAAGTTAGCGTGTTTCGGATATGAAATAGGTTTGGATTCGATCCGATCGTCATCGGATCGGCATCCGGTAATTCGAACTTGGAATTATTCCGTATTTCGGACTTGCGAGCGGGTTCTAATTAGATATTTGACCAATTTACGCTCCGATTCACCGATTTAGAGTCTAAGTGTTGGAAAATCATAAGTTAGCGTGTTTCGGATATGAAATAGGTTTGGATTCGATCCGATCGTCATCGGCTCGGCATTCGATAATTCGAACTTGGAATTATTCCGAATTTCGGACTTGCGAGCGGGTTCTAATTGGATATTTGACCAATTTACGCTCCGATTCACCTATTTAGAGTCTAAGTGTTGGAAAATCATAAGTTAGCGTGTTTCGGATATGAAATAGGTTTGGATTCGATCCGATCGTCATCGGATCGGCATCCGATAATTCGAAGTTGGATTTATTCCGTATTTCGGACTTGCGAGCGGGTTCTAATTGGATATTTGACCAATTTACGCTCCGATTCACCGATTTAGAGTCTAAGTGTTGGAAAATCATAAGTTAGCGTGTTTCGGATATGAAATAGGTTTGGATTCGATCCGATCGTCATCAGATCGGCATCCGGTAATTCGAACTTGGAATTATTCTGTATTTCGGACTTGCGAGCGGGTTCTAATTGGATATTTGACCAATTTACGCTCCGATTCACCGATTTAGAGTCTAAGTGTTGGAAAATCATAAGTTAGCGTGTTACGGATATGAAATAGGTTTGGATTCGATCCGATCGTCATCGACTCGACATCCGGTAATTCAAAGTTGGAATTATTCCGTATTTCGGACTTGCGAGCGGGTTCTAATTGGATATTTGACCAATTTACGCTCCGATTCACCGATTTAGAGTCTAAGTGTTGGAAAATCATAAGTTAGCGTGTTTCGGATATGAAATAAGTTTGGATTCGATCCGATCGTCATCGGATCGGCATCCGGTAATTCGAAGTTGGAATTATTCCGTATTTCGGACTTGCGAGCGGGTTCTAATTTGATATTTGACCAATTTACGCTCCGATTCACCGATTTAGAGTCTAAGTGTTGGAAAATCATAAGTTAGCGTGTTTCGGATATAAAATAGGTTTGGATTCGATCCGATCGTCATCGGATCGGCATCCGGTAATTCGAAGTTGGAATTATTCCGTATTTCGGACTTGCGAGCGGGTTCTAATTGGATATTTGACCAATTTATGCTCCGATTCACCGATTTAGAGTCTAAGTGTTGGAAAATCATAAGTTAGCGTGTTTCGGATATGAAATAGGTTTGGATTCGATCCGATCGTCATCAGATCGGCATCCGGTAATTCGAAGTTGGAATTATTCCGTATTTCGGACTTGCGAGCGGGTTCTAATTGGATATTTGACCAATTTATGCTCCGATTCACCGATTTAGAGTCTAAGTGTTGGAAAATCATAAGTTAGCGTGTTTCGGATATAAAATAGGTTTGGATTCGATCCGATCGTCATCGGCTCGGCATCCGATAATTCGAACTTGGAATTATTCCGTATTTCGGACTTGCGAGCGGGTTCTAATTGGATATTTGACCAATTTACGCTCTGATTCACCGATTTAGAGTCTAAGTGTTGGAAAATCATAAGTTAGTGTGTTTCGGATATGAAATAGGTTTGGATTCGATCCGATCGTCATCGGATCGGCATCCGATAATTTGAACTTGGAATTATTCCGTATTTCGGACTTGCGAGCGGGTTCTAATTGGATATTTGACCAATTTACGCTCCGATTCACCGATTTAGAGTCTAAGTGTTGGAAAATCATAAGTTAGCGTGTTTCGGATATGAAATAGGTTTGGATTCGATCCGATCGTCATCGGCTCGGCATCCGATAATTCGAACTTGGATTTATTCCGTATTTCGGACTTGCGAGCGGGTTCTAATTGGATATTTGACCAATTTACGCTCCGATTCACCGATTTAGAGTCTAAGTGTTGGAAAATCATAAGTTAGCGTGTTTCGGATATGAAATAGGTTTGGATTCGATCCGATCGTCATCGGATCGGCATCCGATAATTCGAAGTTGGAATTATTCTGTATTTCGGACTTGCGAGCGGGTTCTAATTGGATATTTGACCAATTTACGCTCCGATTCACCGATTTAGAGTCTAAGTGTTGGAAAATCATAAGTTAGCGTGTTTCGGATATGAAATAGGTTTGGATTCGATCCGATCGTCATCGGCTCGGTATCCAGTAATTCGAACTTGGAATTATTCCGTATTTCGGACTTGCGAGCGGGTTCTAATTGGATATTTGACCAATTTACGCTCCGATTCACCGATTTAGAGTCTAAGTGTTGGAAAATCATAAGTTAGCGTGTTTCGGATATGAAATAGGTTTGGATTCGATCCGATCGTCATCGGATCGGCATCCGGTAATTCGAAGTTGGAATTATTCCGTATTTAAAAGAAAAACAGAGGCTACATCATTACCATGAGAGAGAGAGAGACCATTTACGATTCGATTTACCGATTTATAGTCTAAGTGTTGGAAAATCATAAGTGTGATAATATGATCAAAACTCAAATTAGTAAGATTCATATTTTTTGCTAATATTATAAAGATTAGTAAGTACCTGATCATGAGGATGAGCCACCGCTAGACCGGCTTATGAATTCATTAAATTTACGCTCCAGTTCCCTGCGAGCTTCTCTTTCCTCATCGAGGGCCTTCTTCTCCGCCTCAACCCTCTGCTCGAGGGCTTGCCTCTGCTCTCGCTCCGCCTCCATCCTCTGCTCGAGGGCCTGCCTCTGCTCTCGCTCCGCGTCTAGCGCAGACTGCAGCTGAGTGATAGCACCGGTCTGGGTGTCCCGTGCCCTCGAGCGCATACCCTCTCGTCCAAAGTAGGAGGAGGGCATGACTCCAAGGCCCGTACAGAGGACACGGCCGTGCGTGGCAGGTCTCAGCACAGTATCCATCGCTGAGTCGACAGATACTGAGCTGGAGGAGGAGCCGGCCTCGCCCGACGGGGTCACCATAAGTCGCATCCTCTCCTATATAAAAACAACCAATGATATTCAATGATATTTTATGGCATATGTATAAGAATATATTAACAGTAATTTAATTACTTACCACTTGCGAGGCAACCCTGTCGTCCAGAAATGCCCCATCGATACGCCGCCTCCTAGAGGCCTCAAAAAGGTCAATCCTATTAGGCTCGTGGCCCAAGGACTGTGTCTGTTGGACATATAAAATAAATAGACGAGTTAATATAACATGTATAGAGCTTTAAATAATAACAATGTTTGTATCATTTACCAGCTGCTGGGCAAGCTGGGGCATGGAGGTCCTCCCCTTCACTGGAGCAGGTGTCGTCGAGGCACTTCTATTCTGCTTGCCTATAGCAGATTTCCTCTGTGTGAATCAATTAAATTTTGAAACATCAATACAAATTTTTAGTATAACATTAAAACAAGTACGAATCAACAAAATTATAATTATACCTGAAAGCTAGGGGTGGCCCAGTGAGCGACCAAAAACTGTAGAATGTGCAGCGGTGGCGCGTCTCTCGTCCCGGCCGCAGCCTGTACCTCCTCAGCCGGCTGGCCGACCAAGTAACCGTAGAGCTGGTAGAGCTCGTGACGGTAATCCCTATACCGCTCACCCATCGTCTTCAACAAGTCCTCCCGATGGGTGTCGGTTTCTATGTTCACCCATTTAAATTTCTCCTGTAAAATCAATTTAGAAACAAGTCATTTTATCAAATCAAATTATAAAGAAGTACGATATTATTCTAAAATGCTTTAATGAAACTAACGTACCAAAAACTACTGATACATCCTCTCCTTATAGGATGCATCAATGTTCTTCCACCCCCTTAACCCCACAATCGGGGCATTCCTCTCCTCCCGTACTATCATGCCGACCCACGTGGCGGCGTCAGAAGCGTGCTCGCCCACAAAGGTATGGCCGCTCCACTGTAGGGACAGCGGCTCGCGTAAGGCCGACAAGCGCCGGGCCGTCGTCACGCCCCGGTCGCCTACGTACCTGGTCGACCCTGCAAATAAAATATACATCAGTACTGAAGAAGTATTTACAACATGTATAAAACTTTAGATCTAAACATTACCTGTGGGCGTAGACGCTGCAGCCGAGTGCTGAGCACTGCTCGAAGCTCCGGAGGCTGCGACCACAGCAGGAGCTGGTGTGGAGAGAGGAACAGCACTACCAGATCCGGACGGCTCAGCCTCGGACCCTGGGGTGGCAGCCGGAGCGCTCTGAGCTACCCCACCCCTGCCTCTGCCTCTGCCTCTACGAACATATGACCGAGATGCCATCTGAAACAATTTAATTTACATATGAAACAGTAAGATTTAAGATTTACATATGAAACAATATGAAACAGTTTGATTTACATATGAAACAATATAAAACAATATGAACCCGCTCGCAATATGAAACAATATGAAACAGTTAGACTCTAAATCGGTTAATCGGATCGTAAAGTGGTCAAATATCCAATTAGAACCCGCTCGCAAGTCCGAAATACGGAATATAATTCCAAGTTCGAATTATCGGATGCCGATCCGATGACGATCGGATCGAATCCAAACCTATTTTATATCCGAAACACGCTAACTTATGATTTTCCAACACTTAGACTCTAAATCGGTGAATCGGAGCGTAAATTTGTCAAATATCCAATTAGAACCCGCTCGCAAGTCCGAAATACGGAATAATTCCAACTTCGAATTACCGAATGCCGATCCGATGACGATCGGATCGAATCCAAACCTATTTCATATCCGAAACACGCTAACTTATGATTTTCCAACACTTAGACTCTAAATCGGTGAATCGGAGCGTAAATTGGTCAAATATCCAATTAGAACCCGCTCGCAAGTCCGAAATACGGAATAAATCCAACTTCGAATTATCGGATGCCGATCCGATGATGATCGGATCGAATCCAAACCTATTTTATATCTGAAACACGCTAACTTATGATTTTCCAACACTTAGACTCTAAATCGGTGAATCGGAGCGTAAATTGGTCAAATATCCAATTAGAACCCGCTCGCAAGTCCGAAATACGGAATAATTCCAAGTTCGAATTACCGGATGCCGATCCGATGACGATCGGATCGAATCCAAACCTATTTCATATCCGAAACACGCTAACTTATGATTTTCCAACACTTAGACTCTAAATCGGTGAATCGGAGCGTAAATTGGTCAAATATCCAATTAGAACCCGCTCGCAAGTCCGAAATACGGAATAATTCCAACTTCGAATTACCGGATGCCGATCCGATGACGATCGGATCGAATCCAAACCTATTTCATATCCGAAACACGCTAACTTATGATTTTCCAACACTTAGACTCTAAATCGGTGAATCGGAGCGTAAATTGGTCAAATATCCAATTAGAACCCGCTCGCAAGTCCGAAATACGGAATAATTCCAACTTTGAATTACCGGATGTCGAGCCGATGACGATCGGATCGAATCCAAACCTATTTCATATCCGTAACACGCTAACTTATGATTTTCCAACACTTAGACTCTAAATCGGTGAATCGGAGCGTAAATTGGTCAAATATCCAATTAGAACCCGCTCGCAAGTCCAAAATACGGAATAATTCCAAGTTCGAATTACCGGATGCCGATCCGATGACGATCGGATCGAATCCAAACCTATTTCATATCCGAAACACGCTAACTTATGATTTTCCAACACTTAGACTCTAAATCGGTGAATCGGAGCGTAAATTGGTCAAATATCCAATTAGAACCCGCTCGCAAGTCCGAAATACGGAATAAATCCAACTTCGAATTATCGGATGCCGATCCGATGACGATCGGATCGAATCCAAACCTATTTTATATCCGAAACACGCTAACTTATGATTTTCCAACACTTAGACTCTAAATCGGTGAATCGGAGCGTAAATTGGTCAAATATCCAATTAGAACCCGCTCGCAAGTCCGAAATACGGAATAATTCCAAGTTCGAATTACCGGATGCCGATCCGATGACGATCGGATCGAATCCAAACCTATTTCATATCCGAAACACGCTAACTTATGATTTTCCAACACTTAGACTCTAAATCGGTGAATCGGAGCGTAAATTGGTCAAATATCCAATTAGAACCCGCTCGCAAGTCCGAAATACGGAATAATTCCAACTTCGAATTACCGGATGTCGATCCGATGACGATCGGATCGAATCCAAACCTATTTCATATCCGAAACACGCTAACTTATGATTTTCCAACACTTAGACTCTAAATCGGTGAATCGGAGCGTAAATTGGTCAAATATCCAATTAGAACCCGCTCGCAAGTCCGAAATACGGAACAAATCCAACTTCGAATTATCGGATGCCGATCCGATGACGATCGGATCGAATCCAAACCTATTTCATATCCGAAACACGCTAACTTATGATTTTCCAACACTTAGACTCTAAATCGGTGAATCGGAGCGTAAATTGGTCAAATATCCAATTAGAACCCGCTCGCAAGTCCGAAATACGGAATAATTCCAACTTCGAATTATCGGATGCCGATCCGATGACGATCCGATCGAATCGAAACCTATTTCATATCCGAAACACGCTAACTTATGATTTTCCAACTCTTAGACTCTAAATCGATGAATCGGTCGGATCGTAAATCGGTGAAACGGTATGATTTACATATGAAACGGTATGATTTACATATGAATCGGTGAAACGGTATGATTTACATATGAAACAATATGATATACATATGAAACAATATGATTTATATATGAAACAATTTGATTTAAATATGAAACAATTTGATTTACATACGGTCTAGTCATTTTCTGTCTCATCTCTGTCACTCTCATCGCTTCCCTCTTCTATTATTTGATCTGCATTCGCTGTCCAGTTTATATTGTCGACATCTTCATTTTCGTCGTGCACTGCGTCGACAATGATTATCTCATCATTCTGGTATGCATCCAAATCATCATCGACGACCCCCGCATCCTTGTCTCCCATGTCGTAAAAATCTCTGGGTGGTGACCTGACTACAATTTGCCAACCTGGAGAGGTATTATCCGGTGCATAAAATATCTGTTGCGCTTGAGAGGCAAGAATGAATGGATCTTCATATTGGGTATTCAATCTCTTGGCAGTGTTGATGCTGATAAAACCGTATTTGTCGACATTATAACCAGTCCCGCGATTATTAATATCATACCAATCGCATTTGAATAATACGATCCGATTTTGGCCAAGGAATTTAATCTCGAGAATCTCGTTGAGGACGCCGTAGAAGTCGATATTTTCTAATTCTTCTTGCTCACCGTTGACGACAACCCCACTATTTTGGGTTCTTCGTGATTTTTCACTATCTTTCGTCTGAAATCTATAACCGTTCATGATATAACCATCGTACGATATTGCGTCTTGCAAAGGACTACAAGATAAGCGCCAGAGATCCTCATTCATCAGCGGATCGTGGTTATCGTGCAGCTCCTGTGCCTATAATAACCACACGACATTCATGATATGAACACATAATTATTGTTCGGTAATGGATGTCAATGAAATTCAGTAATGATGTGAATACTTACGTGTTTCTCGAACCACGATGGGAATTCACGATCATGAATTTGGGGAGCATTTCGAGTACCCCGATTATTAATGATGGCTTTATGCTTCCTGTTTTACCGGTTATGAATTAGATTATAATTAGCACATATACTTAATGAATGGACTGAAAGAATGAGTAAATGATCGTAAAATGCTTACTCAATGAATGGCCACACTTCATCACATTGGCGCAACACATACATATGTGCCTGTTGAATCTCATCTACAGACAATCGACGGGTTTTGCCTCCTCCTACAGGTCTACCCATTTCGGCAAATATAGACAGACCCCCATCGAAGTCTATTGGATCACCGTCATAGTTCCGCTCAAGTTGATTGAATCGCGTGTCTATACCATGTAGGTATCTTGAGCAGAATGTTAGACATTCTTCTGCTAGGTATCCTTCAGCAATTGATCCCTCCGGACGACTTTTATTACGAACATATGATTTCAATGTTCGCAAGTACCTAATTTGAGAAAAAAATATTTGGATGAATATATCAAGAACGATCAAATACATTGTGCGAATGAGACGAGACGATTACCTCTCGATAAAATACATCCACCGGTAATGAACTGGGCCGCCGAGTTTGGCCTCATTTGCCAAGTGAACGGTCAAATGCACCATGACATCAAAGAATGAAGGTGGAAATATCATCTCTAACTTGCACAATGTGAGCGCAATATCCCTCTCCATCTGTTCAAGTTGGTCCACTCTAAGTACCTTCGAGCACAACTGTCTGAAAAAAGTGCTGAGCTCAATTAACGGACCGGACACCTCTTCGGTTAAATTCCCACGTATAGCAAGAGATAACAATCGCTGCATAAGAACATGACAATCGTGGCTCTTTAATCCAGACAACTTCCGGCCGTTCTCTTGCACGCATCGTGTGATATTCGAAGAATAACCGTCTGGCGTTTTCACAGACCGTAGGAATGCACATAAGGCTGCCTTTTGCTGTGAGCTCATGGTGTAGCATGCAACTGGCAACACATACTTATCCCCAATCTCTTGGGGATGAAGTAATTTTTGGATGCCCAACTCCTTAAGATCGAGACGAGATTTAAGATTATTCTTCGTCTTACCGTCGAGATTCAGCAGTGTTCCTATAATGTTGTCACACACATTTTTCTCGATATGCATGACATCCAAGTTATGCCGCAAGAGTAGGCTGCTCCAGTACGGTAGTTTAAAGAAAATACTCTTCTTCTTCCAGTTATGCTCACGCGTAGAATCTTCATGCGTTCTCTTCTTTTTACCTTTTCCAAGTGCCACGGCATCAAGCTGATCCAATTCACACAAGACTTCTACCCCCGAAAGCTGCTCCGGGGCCTTTGCAAGTTCCTTCTTGCCGTTGAAAGCTCTTTTATTCTGCCTCCACTTATGGCCGTCAACAAGGAATCTTCGATGGCCCATATAACAGAACTTGCCTCCGTTCTTCAATCGTAATGAATCTGTCTCCTTATTGCATGTAGGGCACGCCAATTTTCCTTTAGTACTCCACCCGGATAAGTTGGCATATGCAGGAAAATCGTTGATGGTCCATAGAAGTGCCGCATGCATCCGAAAATTCTGGCGCAACGAGGCATCATACGTATCGGCCCCAACTTCCCATAACTCGTTCAACTCCTCAATCAACGGCTGCAAGTAAACGTCAATATCATTACCAGGCGACCTGGGTCCGGGAATGAGCAAGGAGAGCATTGTGTATGGCTTTTTTAAGCACATCCAGGGAGGCAAATTGTATGGAACTAGGACAACTGTCCAAATGCTGTACGACACACTCATATTCCCAAAGGGATTGAAGCCATCGCTAGCAAGCCCTAACCTGACGTTGCGAACTTCACATGCGAATTCAGGATATGTATGATCAAAATCTTTCCACGTCAGAGAGTCGGCCGGATGTCTCATAATCCCGTCATCTGTACGTTCTCGTGCATGCCACCTCATGTGCTCAGCAGTCTTCGATGACATAAACAACCTCTGAAGCCTGTCCCTGAGCGGGAAGTATAGGAGAACCTTTGCAGATACATTTTTCTTCCTTCGACTGGTACTAGACTCGGCATCCGTCTCTTTATATCTCGTTGCTCCGCATATGTGGCATGACCGCGCATGTTCGTACTCTTTCCGGTACAACATACAATCGTTCACGCATGCATCAATTTTCTCATAACCCAGACCGAGATCTTTAATTGTCTTCTTCGCCTCGTAGAATGATTTCGGTACTGTCTCACCCATAGGAAAAGCCTCTTTCAGCAACTCTACCAACATATTAAATGACTTATTACTCCAACCATTGAGGCACTTCAAATGAAGAAGCTTTACAGTGAAAGAGAGTTTTGAAAACTTCTCACACCCTGGGTATAGAGGTTGTTCGGCATCTTTAAGCAATATGTAGAACTTGTCCGCTTCGATATTGGGCTGATCACCTGACGGTGTTTCCGTGCCTATTCCACCTTGCAAATCATGTATCATACCCTGCATGTCATCGTCATCGTCTGTATTAATATTATCATCAGCGATCACTGTGTTTGAAGTTTCACCGTGAGCTGCCATGGGGACTGCATCTAGCTCCTCACCGTGCGAGAACCAACGGGTATAGGTAATGTCAATGCCACGCATTACCAGATCAACCTCACATTCCTCTCGAACCTTCCTAATCACCCTTCCGCAGTCTATACAGGGACACACAATTTTTCCATCAAGCGGTGCAAGACGCTCAAATGCATAATCCAGAAATTTCCTGACTCCTTCTCTGTAGTCTTGGCTCATGCGATTCGAATTACGCATCCAACTCTTATCGATCGAAGACATCTTCGTCTATCTGGCTATACAACACCTGACATATAATTTCAAACAATGTTATAAGACTCCGCACAATTTCGGTTTCGATTCCCGGGTATGGAACACCGAACCAAAACTTCTATAGGCCATCCACATCCCTAATGGATGAGTGTATTATGATGAGTAGACTAGTCACATAGTAAACCTAGGGTTGCTGGCCAGCATTTGAACTGCTGATAGTTCGAATGCTAGGCATAGCACCAAAGTTATGCGACAGTAAGTCAACAAGTCAGGGAGCCTCATCAAGTAAACACTTGGGGTCTGACGGTTCTCTCTGTCGCTCGAGTAGATTTATGGCTTTAGCATACCTCATATCACACCGAACCGACAAAAACCGACCATTTCGGTTTCGGTTTCGGTTTCGGTTTTGATTTTTCGTAAACCAAAAAAAATATAACCGATAAAACCCACACCGAAACCGACCGACAAAACCGACACTCACCCTAGTCTAAAAACTACATTTTTCCCCCCATTCCCCCATTCAATTCAGTTTTGATAGGATAAAAATCAATGTTTTAAAACACGAAAACTCGACTCGACTCGAAACCTTAATGAGTCGAGTAGACACGACAACTCGGCTAAAACCCGACAAAACTCGAGTCGGATCGAAACTCAGCCGAGTCGGATCGAAACTCGAGTTTTGGACCGAGTCGGATCGAAACTCAACGGAGTCGAGTCGACTCGGTCGAGTTTCGAGTCGACCCGGCGAGTTTTAAAACAGTGTAAAAATTACCAAATGAGGGAATTAACCACAATATATTACCACAAATATATTACCACAAATTATGGTATTGTTGTAAATCACAATATATTACCACAAGATAAAAACTACCACAATAAATTACCTAATAAAAATTACCACAATATATTACCTAAATAAATTACCACAATATATTACCACAATACCACACTATATTTAATTCCTGTGATTTTACCTAAATAAAAATTACCACAATATATTACCACAAATTAACCGAAGGGGGAAAGGGAGGAGGAGGAGGAGCTCACCAGCGATGGTCGGTAGGCCTCGAGAAGGAGGAGGATGGGTGTCGCAGTCGGTGGCGCGAGAAAGCGGAGGGGTGGCCGGAGGTGCAAGGGAGGGGATGGGTGGCCGGCCGGAGGGGGGGTTTAGATCGAGAGAGAGAGAGAGACAGGTGAGGGGAGGAAGTAGAGAGAGAGAGAGAGAGAGAGAGAGAGAGAGGGAAGGCTAGGGAGGCCGGGAAGGGGGGGAGGAGGCCGGGGAGAGAGAAAGAGGGCCGGGAGGCCGGGGAGGGGCGGAGGTCGGGAGGGGGATGGGTGGCCGGGAGGGGGATGGGTGGCTGGAGGGGATCGCGGGGCTGCCGGAGGGGGACGGGGTCGCCGGGGGGTCGGGTCGGTGAGAGAGAGAGAGAGATTGAGAGAGGGGCGCGCGCCGGAGTCGAAACACAAAAAGAAAAGGGTGCAGGCTGGGGTGGATAAGTAAGGAGTTTTTACCGACGGAACTATAATTTTCGTCGGTATAATTACTTTATACCGACGGTATAATAATGTCCGTCGGTAAAACTCAGCGACGAAACACAGGGTTCCATTTTTTCCAAAGGCTCGGGTTTTCACCCTGAGTTTCGTCGGGACAATTTTACCGACGGATATTTAATTACCGTCGGTATTGTACCGACGGACATATAATTGCCGTCGGTATAATTAGTTATGCCGACGGAAGTAATTAGTCCGTCGGTACAAACCGCCGATGAAACTCAGGGTTTCATTTTTTTCCAGAGGCTCGGTTTTTACCCTGAGTTTCGTCGGGACAATTTTACCGACGGATATTTAATTACCGTCGGTATCGTACCGACGGCCATATAATCTCCGTCGGTATAATTATTTATGCCGACGGAAATATAAAGTCCGTCGGTAATACTCTCCGACGAAACTCAGGATTCCATTTTTCCCCAGAGGCTTGGTTTTTACACTGAGTTCCGTCGTGACATTTTACCGACGGTCTTTATGTAGCCGTCGGTATAAAGTATATTACCGACGGTACATATATGTACCGTCGGTATAAATAATTGTACCGACGAATACTATTTGACCGTCGGTAATAAATGTGCAAAAAAAATTTAAAAAATTGAAGTTATAATACCGACGGATATTATTGTCACCGTCGGTAAAAAGGTTATTATTACCGACGGTGATAAAAATGTCCGTCGGTAAAGCCCCTCTTTCTTGTAGTGATCCCTTCCCTTTCACTTGTTTAGGAATGATCAAAGCCTAATGTAAACACCCTCCTGAAATGCAGTACCATAAGGCTCGAAGGATGTATCACACATGATCCTTTACGCCATGTTCATCGTATAAGCACACTAATGTTACGGCATTTTTGAGAGGTGAAGCAAGGCAAATCTCAAATAGGTCTTCTTAAATGTTGGCATAGAATTTTCCTATATATGGATGTTGTTTCTGAATATATGCTGATTTAAAAGTTAGGTTTTACATACATGTAAATATATCTATAAGTACCCATTGGCTTGGCATATGGTATGAGCACATATTAATAATAGGTTTGGCTCTTATTATACTGGACCTTTAAATTTTCTTTTCATCTGATGAATTTGACACTGCTGGCTAATTAACATGGGTTTTAGATTCATCATGTTTCAATTTTTGTAAATTTGAGTTTCAGTATAATGATTTACTGTAACTCTGAAGTGCTTATTATAGTAAACATCGATGCCCATTCATTTTGAAAAACCTATAAGTTCAATATAAAAAAATATTAAACAAACACAAATCTTTGGGTTGGGTAGGTTTTCAAAGAGCATTATGGATTAAAAATTTAAAGGTTTACAAAGATAACGATTAACGAGGTATTGAACATTTATATATTCTTTTTAAGTGATGCTATACATATAGGGGTGGCAATTAACCGGGTTCATCGGGTTGCCCGATCCTATTGAGACAAGTTTGGGATGCTTAAAAATAGGTTTGGGGCGGGTTTGAGATTTAAATTTAAAACTCGAGCGGGTTCTGGTCGAGGTCAGGTTTTACTCCAACCTGTCCCGACCCGACTTGGTTATATAACTTATATGAATAACTCAGCACAAGTATACAATATTAAGTTCGTAAATCATTTATTTTTTGAATTATAGATGATTCTCCAATTATTAATGAATTAGTATTTACTGAATAAATTTTCCTAGAGCATGCATAGTCACAATATTTATCGAATTCTAAATCATTCTCCAATTATTGATGAATTCGTATATGTTGTTTTGTGAAGCCGACCCGACCCGCAAATTAAGCATAAACGGGGTGGGGCAAGACGGGCACGGGTCTTCCCAGTCCTAATTGGGACGGGTTTGGGAATTGCCCCCAAAGCCCAACGAGGGTTTGAGGTGGGATAAAATATAACGGGGCGGGTTCAGGATAGGGCCGACTCGTCCCAAACCTGACCCGTTGCCATCCCTATATACATACCCTTTTGATAACCCTAGTGTGGATAGTTTTATCCACTCGTCGATGCACTGATTTTGGTTTTTTTTTTCCACGTATTTGCGAAAGAAACATCCCCATTTCGTCTTAACAACTTAGGGCTTGAGAACCATACTATGTTAAGTAAAGATTGGATCATGATGTATTAAGTAGGACCAAACCGACTAATTTTGATCGGTTTCGACACACTCGATGGTTCGGATATGATTGGGTTTTGCCTAAATAGGTCGGTTTCGGACCGATGCACACCCCTATTTAAGTGTGATAATGGAACAACAAGAGGTGGTACAAACACAAACTGCACACATTTTTCAGACTTTCAGCTACATTGATTGGGTGTACACCACCAGAATCAATATTTTGTTGCTCATTCCATTGGATGGGGTACTTATTGCCAAAAGTGATAAATTGCTGCAATGAAATTACTGTAGCCTCTAGAAAAAATTTAAATTCTTATATCTTAATTGTATCTTAATTGTTTTGTCAAATCCGTGACTCATTTTGTTTTGTCGGGTCGCAGCAATGGCTCCCGGACATAAACTGATTCATCTTTCATCAACTTTCTCACTTATAGTGTCCCCAACGGAGAGGACACGGTTCCAGCCCCAGCCTGCATAATCCTAGTTTATACTGACTCCACAGGAACATATAACTAGTCCACCGACCGAGGCCAGCAGCGTTGGTAGGAATTGTAAAATATTTTTTGTATAGAATTTTTATATTTATTGTGTTATGCATAATAACTAAAACATCATTGTGTTCTTTACAGTTTCAGATCCGAGCACGAGGCGTGGACTGGGACTGACCAAAGGTAATAGGACAGAGAAGCTTGTAGCACGGTTTGATAAACTTCCAGTGGAGGTTCCAAGGAAGCTTGTGGCAAGGTTTGGTATTTCAGAAAAAATACGGCATCATCATCAAAGACATGTGTTTTTTTTTGTAGTCCTTCAGTTGATGTTATGGATGTCGGGTTTTGTATTATTGATCCTTCATAGAAATGAGTGGATAAATATGTGTACTTAGAAAAATAATTTAGTATTTTGATTTGATATTAAATGAGTTTAAATGAATAATTATGTACTTTTGTTTTTATTGAAATGTATGTGGATGAATACATGTGTATAAAGATTTTAAGAAAAAAATTTAAAATTTAACCAAAAAATATTAAGAATTTGTCTTTTGGCAATGCATGTAATACATTACGTCACTGAATTCGTATATTCTGCAATGCGATGATTGCATCGCCTATTATATACATTTGGCTCAATGAATAAATTCGACGACTTAATTATTATGTCGCTAAAAGTATACATTATGTGACGACAAAGTATGCATTATGCGACGCTATTATTTATTCGCTAGAAGTTATTAGCGATACTATTATATACGTCGCCAAATATTTTTATTTTCGGCAATGCATATGGTGTGTCGCTAAATGTTCTATATATAAGCTTAAGTTATTGTTTTTGAGACGTAGGTGATCATTTTAGCGACGTTTGTTGTTTTAATCGGCGACGCTTATTGTGTCACGATTGGTTAAGCTTTCGACAACGCAATTTGATCGTGTCGCCGAAAGTATTCTCAGACGGAGAATAGGCGACGTCTTGGCGACGCAATTTGAAACATCGTAAAAGATATTTCACGATGAATATGATCACTTTTGGCGATACTCTGATGTGTCGCAGAAATTATCTTTTCTTGTAGTGAGGACGTGCAACACCTCCTTCAGAGTCAGAAGATTTTTGAAGGTAAACTTTAGAATCATGTTCCCTTTTTTCAGCGACTCAAGCAACCGAGGAGTTCCCCATGTACAGTGATTCTCCCTGCTGCCGCAGGTGTGTAGGTAGAAAATGAACTCTTTGACCCACAGATATGCCGAGTAGCTTTTGTATCCATCCACTAGTCTTCAAGGTTGCTGACTAGGTTGACCTCCGTCACCACTGCCGAGAAGTAACCGTTCTAGGTCATGTTTGCCTCGGACTTGTTTTTCGGCCAAATAGCTGTGTTGAATTGACATTGTCTAGCCAGATGACCTGGCTTGCTGCACACGAAGCAGTCTCCCTTCGGCTTCTTCTTGAACTGGGGCTTGGATAGCTTATTCTCCTTGAATGATTTGGGAGCTTGAACCTTCTTCTTGGGAGACTTTCCCTCTACAAGGTTGCCTTTGCCTTTTATCATATAGGCTCGCTCCCTTTGCTTTGATACTTAGTTGTCCTTGTCTATACGGATTCTTCCAAGGTCATTTCGTTCCTCTTGTGCTTCAAATTGTTCTTGTACTCCTTCTACGAGAGAGACAACTTCTCGATGAAAGTTGCCATTTGAAATTCCTTGCATATATTATAGCCCTCTGCGAGGACCTCATGGACGATCATGTGTATCTCCTTTACTTAGGAGACCACAGACTTCCCATCTTCCATTTTAAAATCTAGGAGCTTTCCGACTACAAACTTCTTCGAACCAACATTCTCTGTGACATACTTCTTCTCTAAGGAGTTTCATAGATCTTTGGCAGATTTGCAAGTGAAGTACACATCATAAAGGTCGGGGACTAAGTAGTTAAGGATATACTTCCTATACAGGTAGTCCTGCCTCTTCTAGGAGTCTATATCAAACTGGTTCGAGGAACCATCCGATCCTATAGAAAGGTTAGGTTTCTCTAAGCTAATATGATCGACAACCTTAAGAACAGTCAGATAGAACCAAAGTTTCATCTGCTATCATTTAAAGTTCTTACCGTTGAAAGGTTCAGGCTTCTCACTAGACTTACTAGGTTTCCTCTCCATCTCAGTAGTCATCTAGGAAAAATTTCCTTTGACTTTTCAAAAGTTTGACAGCCAGGTCAGCTCTAGGAAGGAGGTGGAGCACTTGGCTCGCTTAAATATTAAGCTTCCTATGACAATTTAATATCGGTTTGTCAAACTTTCCTAGACACCATCAAAATTAAGAAAATTCAAAAGAAGTTTAACAGGTAACAAGAGACTATATCTAAACACTTTCGAATAGGGACTATATCTAATTGGAATAGAAGAGAATAGAACACACAAACGATCTAGTTTTCAGATTATAGGGTAAATAATGTTCTATTGTATCAGTATGCAATGGTTCATGGAGAGTGAACTAGCTAAAGTGATAGGATGCTAAGACTTTCTACAGAGATGCAAAATAAGAAAATGAGAAGAAGGAGAATAAAAGACTTATCGAAAGAGATAAGCCAAGGCTTGTGCTTACACAATGCACTTAAAACTAGATCGTCGTTGTAGGATAGTACTTCCTGCCTCCAACGATAAGCCCCCAGGGTACGACGACTTGAGCTTCTCCACACTAAGGAGGGCTCATGGGAACTCTCAGAGAACTCCAAAATAATATCAAAATCTGAAAGAATGTTTGGGAAAGTGTAATGCTCACGACCCCTTGGTGCTCCTCCAAACAACAACTAGAGCTCGATCTCGAGTTGCACGTCGACCACGAATAGGAGCAGCAATGGGTGTCCTCGAGCAGCCTGTTGGTCACGAACAAGTATGCACTTGTTTGATCGGAGATAAAGCAATACTTCGGCACCTAAGTGGATCAGCACCTCCACTCAAAAGGGTATAGCACCACTTGGCATCAAGGATATGGGATGGCTTTGGATTCTAGGAAGGAGCAGCACCTCTACTCCTTTGACTAGTCTGCCACACTTAGAGAGTTGAAGAGAAAGATGATGAGTTGTGTGTCTTTTGCATGGGTCACAAGGTCCTCTATTTAAAGCCAGTGCCTCTCAGCTAAACCCATGATCTCCTCTAACTTCACAACTGACCCCATGATATCCTCTCAACTGAACCCATGATCTCCTCTCACGTACTGCCCCTCCATAACACCAGTTCCCACAAAGACCAGCAACTTTCGTGACATTCTCAACAACCCATCAGAAGAGATCAAATCAAAACAAAAGAATCTGAAACAAAAAGATCAAATCTGGTGGTTGAAGATAGAATCATTCAAATAAAAAGTTTGAATTCAAAAATTAAAACTAACAGTTGGAACTTGGAACTCACACAGTCAGCATTGTACGTCCCTTCAACTGTTTGGTTATGTATAGTTGTCCAAAACCGCAGCAGTTGCAATCCCCAACCGACTGATTTTCTATAGAAAAGTGACAAAAAAGGTGTAGTTGGAACACACAGTTTTTTACGGACCCACTATATTCTCGCATTCGAACTATCACTAATCAAGCAAGCTGTTTTTTTCTTTTTTCTTTTTTTTTTTCGGGGGGGGGGGGGGTTATGCCTCTATTTTTTTTGCTCACATGTGCATGATCGGGATTTAACGGTGCAGATCAATTTCGATGCAAGTCTTGCATTTTAGCACACATTACTACTAGTGCGAACCTGAGGTAATACCAGGCAGAGAGAGAGAGATATTGGGTGTGTGTTTTAAAACCACACAAAGGAATGGGCTTTTAGTCCCATATCGGTAAGGGGAAAAATCCCCTACCAACTTAAATAGGATTGCCCACTTCCCCCCACTAGTCATCACACTAGAGGAGGGGCTCCACTAGCCCACACACGCGCGCGCGTGTGCGTGCCGAGCCGAGCCGGGCCGGGCTTGGGCATGGGCTGGGCGGCGCGTGTGTGTGCGCCCGCGGACCCGGACACGATAGCACCTCCGAAATGGGCTGGTCCGCACCTGCCCTATTTTTACTTTTTGCTTTTAAGTCCTCCACTATTTATTATTTACCATTTGGGACACTAGCCGTTACGCGAGAAGCGCTGCATGCTAGCCGTTACGTACAGGCTCGCTGCGAGCTGTAACGTGCGAGGTTAATGGGCTTAATCGCAGCCCATTAACCGCTCCCCTCTTTCAGCCTCCCATTAACAGCCCGAGGCCTATATAAGGCCCGGTGCAGCTATGGGATTTACACACTCCGAAAATCGGAATTCCTCCCTGCATACTGCCTCTCTCTCTCTTTCATTCTCTCGTCGTGGTGCTGTGGTGCTGCCACTTTGCTCCGAAGAGACTCCCTCTCTCGGACCAAAGCTCTGCTGCGGTGCTGCCTCCCCGATTCGAGAAGATCGTCATCCGAGTCGCTGGGTTCCTGAAAGTTCACGAGGTTCGCAATACCTTCTTGAAGTCGTGCCGACGAGAAGGAGGTCGCCTGACCGGGGTCGTCATATCTCCGAGAACCATTGCCACGAGACCCGCACGAGGGAGGCAATAAGTTTCTTGGGACAGTGCCTAGCATGTTTCGACCACAGGCCAGAGTTTCTAACTCCACTCTTGTCCTATCCTTCTAATTAATCAATTTGCATCTAATAGAGAAACCTAAATAATTAGAGATAGATTATTTCTCTCTTTTAGAAAAGTTCGGCAAGGTGAATGACGGTTCCATAGAACCCGCTCTGCCTTGGCAAACAATTTCTAAAAGAAATTTGTGATATGCCTTTGCTTGCAAATATTATTGCTAAAATTATTTAATATTAAGAATTTGATTCCAAAGTTTGCTAGTTTAGAACGGTTATTTTCCAACAATCCAAGAAACTTATTGTAATTTAATCGTTCATAAGTTATTTTCTTTGCAACGTGCTCACTAAGTTAGCCTACGTGATCATCTATTAGTCTTTATTTCGTGCTACCTATTAGTTGCTACTAATTACAAAACTATTTTCTACAAAAGTAAATTAGAAGCATAGATTATAGAAAAGACTAAAAGTCGTCATTGAAATATTCCACTGCCTACGGTGTCAAGAAAGGCTTGTCAAACCGGCATTAAATTGCCCAAGGTAGCTTGGTATTTGAGTGAGCCTAGTGCTCCACCTCCTACCTGGAGCCCATCTGGCCGTTAGGATTTGGAAGTTTCATTTGGACTTCTAAAAGTCGAATCTATCTAGGTGTACTTTAAAATTGACAAAACTTGTTTTTCAATCCACAGATTTCAACTCCTAATTTTGGTCCGAAATGGCCTCACCAAACCGTGAAACCCTTAGTGCTAAACCCGAGAAGTTTGACGGGTCTAACTTCAAGAGGTGGCAAAACCAGATGCGATTCTGGCTAACCACACTTGGGTTACTGTCAGCCATAGGTGAAACCGCACCAGGAATATCCAACGGGTCTAGCCAAACTCGTCGTACCCGAGCCTCCACTTCTCAACCTGAATCTGAACCAACTTCTGGTATTCCCACTAGGACCCCAGAAGAAATCAACTACCATGGCCTTCATAGGATCCTAGGGGACTTATCTGATAGACTATATGATATCTACTATACCATCCAAAACCCTAAGGACCTATGGGATACCCTAGAGCGTAAGTATGGCCTAGATGATGCTAGAGTAAAACGCTTCAAAGCGTCTGACTTCAACAGCTTCAAAATGGTTGACTCCAAACCCATGAATGATCAGATTCATGAGTTTGAGAACCTAGTCCAACATCTGAAAACTAATGGTTCCACCCTTGATGAAACCTTCCAAATAGCCTGTCTTATAGATAAACTCCCCGCTTCTTGGTCCGAGTTTTCTAAACACCTAAGTCATACCCAAGGTGACCTAACCCTAACTCAAGTTCTAAACTCTATTAGAATTGAGGAGCAACATAGGCTCAGGGAAAAGGGATCCTCTGAATCCAAACCCAAGGTCAACAATATAGAGGGTCAACCGTCTAAGCCATTCCAAAAACCTAGACATAAGTTTCAGAAGAAACCCTTCCACCCTAAGCCTAAGCCATATACCAAGAAGCCATGCCATAGCAACCATAACCCAAACCATCCCAAGGACCAAAAGAAGGAAGGAGTGCGTTGCTGCTACGTCTGCGGTCGGACCAATCACATGGCCAACCAATGCTTCTACAAGAAGACAGCACCACCTCCAAATCCAAGAAGAAATGGTCCAACGCCACCCGGCTCCCAAGTCAACATGGTGACCTCTGGAGCTGGCTCTTCTGGGACCGCTTTCAGGTCTGTTCTCTTCACCCCTGAAGTTAACATGACCTTTCAAGCATTTGATTGGTGGATTGACACAGGAGCTAACATTCATGTTTGCTCTGATCAATCTTTGTTTTCCACCTATCAGGTCTCAGGTGGAGGAGCTGTAAGCATGGGGAACAATGCTGAGGCTCGTGTGCTAGGGATAGGACGAATCGACCTGAAGCTGACGTCGGAGAAGACCCTGACCCTGCGCGGAGTCCACCACGTTCCAGAGATTAGGAGGAATTTAATTAGTGGGTCCTTATTAGTCCAACAGGGCTATAAGCTTGTATTTGAGTCCAATAAGGTTGTAATAACTAAAGGAATGAATTTTATTGGAAAAGGATTTCTTTGTGATGGTTTGTTTAAATTGAATGTATTCAATACTTCTTCTACTATTTTAAATGTTGAGTCTTCGGTCACTTGGCACCAAAGACTAGGTCATGTAAATTATAATTCAATTAAGAAACTCATGACCTTAAATATCATTCCCAAATCCGATACTAGGAATCTCGACAAGTGCGAGATATGCGTAGAAGCCAAACAACCTAAGAAATCTTTTAAAACTATCGATCGAGACTCCCATATACTTGAATTAATTCACAGCGATGTCTGTGATTCTGGGAGAACCTCGAGAGGTGGCAATAGATATTTTGTAACGTTCATAGATGACGCTTCAAAATATTGCCACCTCTACCTTATTAAAACTAAGGATGAAGTTCTCAGTAAATTTAAAATTTACAGAGCACTGGTTGAGAACCAATTAGACGAAACCATTAAGATCCTTAGGTCAGACCGAGGAGGGGAGTATACCTCAAATGAGTTAAGTGAGTACTGTGATGACTATGGAATACTCCATGAAGTCACAGCTCCTTACACTTCCCAATCCAGCGGTGTAGCGAAAAGGAAAAACAGAACCCTAATGAACATGGTTAATTCCATGTTACTAAACTCTGGAGCGCCAGAGAACTTGTGGGGGGAAGCCCTAATGACGGCTTGTTTTATCCTTAACCGCATTCCGTTCAAACATAATGACTTGACCCCATACGAAGTATGGAAACATAGGAAACCTAACTTAGAATACCTAAAAGTGTGGGGGTGCCTAGCTAAGGTAAAAATCCCCGATAACAAAAGGAAGAAGATAGGACCTAAGACTGTAGATGCCATCTTTATTGGCTACGCTTCAGACAGTAACGCTAATCGTTTTTTAGTGTTTAACTCTGAAATAAGCGAAATAGCCAATAACACCATAATCGAAGCAAGAGATGCTTCATACTTCGAAAACATCTTTCCGTATAAAACTAGGATCAACACTAGGATTAATACCAATAACCAGGCCTCCAGTTCTAATCAGGTGACTCAGATCGAACCTGAAGTCCAATTAGAACCTGAAGACCAGACTGAACCGGTAACCCAAACCGAACCTAGGAGGAGTAAACGTGCCCGTGTAGAGAAAGTCTTTGATGACTTCTATGCACTTATGGTGGAGAACTCCCCCTCCACATATACAGATGCAATGAAGTCCATAGACTCACCTTTTTGGAAAGAAGCCATAGATAACGAGATCCAATCCATACTTCAAAACCATACCTGGGAACTCACCAATTTACCTCCTGGTTGTAAAACCATAGGATGTAAATGGGTGTTTAAGAAAAAGCTTAGACCCGACGGTACCATAGATAAATTTAAGGCACGACTTGTAGCCAAGGGCTTTACTCAAAAACCAGGGATAGACTACTTTGATGTCTACTCACCTGTCGCTAGGATAACCACGATTAGGATCCTCATCGCCTTAGCTTCAATATATAAGCTAGTCATACATCAAATGGATGTAAAGACTGCTTTCTTGAATGGCGACCTTAATGAGGAAATATACATGGACCAACCCGAGGGATTTACTGCACCTGGACAAGAGGGAAAGGTGTGTAAGTTAATTCGATCCCTCTATGGACTTAAACAAGCCCCAAAACAATGGCATATGAAATTCGATGAAGTTATCTTATCCTATGGATTTGATATCAATTCAACGGATGAATGTGTATACCATAAAGTAGATGGTAATAATATTGTCATTTTATGTTTGTATGTTGACGATATTCTGATATTCGGTTCAAACATACAAATCATAAATGATATCAAACAGTTTTTGTCCCAAAACTTTGACATGAAAAATTTAGGACAAGCCGACGTTATTTTGAACACTAAGATCATTAGGAAGAACAATGGTTTAGTGTTATCCCAATCCCACTATGTCGAGAAAATCCGTAGGAAATTTTACGATCCCGATTGTCAACCTGTATCCACACCATATGATCCAAATACCCATCTAACAAAGAATACTGGACTTCCTAGACTACAGAGCGAGTATGCTCAAATCATAGGATCGCTAGGTTTTCTAGCAAACTATACTCGACCCGATATCGCTTACGCGGTAAATAGACTTAGTCGTTATACGTCTAACCCAAATTTGTCCCATTGGAATGCGTTAGAAAGAATTTTTAGATATCTTAAGGGAACCATATCATACGGTCTCCACTATAGTGGATATCCAGCTGTATTAGAGGGATACTCTGATGCTAACTGGATTAGTGACTCAATAGATATTAAGTCCACAACCGGATATGTATTCCTACTAGGAGGTGGAGCCATATCTTGGAAATCCACCAAACAAACTGTTATAGCTAGGAGTACCATGGAATCAGAAATAATAGCGCTAGATACCACTAGCACAGAAGCAGAATGGCTTCGAGATCTTCTATATGAGATCCCATTGATAGAAAAGCCTTTACCGGCTATATCTATCCATGGTGATTGTCGATCAGCTATTGATAAATGTAATCAAGAAAACGCTGACGTGAAAATAAATCGACATCTGAAAGTGAGACATAGATCTCTCAGATATAAGATGAAAAATCAAATAATTGCCCTAGACTTTGTTAGATCCGAAAAGAATTTGGCGGATCATCTAACTAAGGGCCTATCTAGGACAGTGGTCTTAGAATCGTCGAGGGGGATGGGATTAAGCCCATAAGAAAAATTACCGCAGTGGGAACCCAACCTCACGGAGGTTCAATGGGTAGAAACAAACTGTAGTAGTGATTGAAAATAAGGAGCACTGAATAATGCTCCCGTCCCTATGACGTCAGTGCTTATTAAAAGCAAGGGGTAGGATGAGTGTAAAACTCTTAATAAGTCCAAGACCCATGAGGCGGGGTGTCGCCTTGCTCACACCCCTATTAGGACTTACCTATATGTATGTCGTTGTGAGGCCGCAACTCTGGGACCAGGGCTGCTCCCTAGAAACATACAAGAAAAGATATCTGCGCAAGGCCATTAATAGCGCAACCCGCTTAGAACCATCGAAAATTGTACTACGTGTACTACTTGTAGAAACCCGATAAATGAGACTGGTTCAAGGCGTAGTCCACCAAGTCCTCACGGATGTATACAACTGTACTAAGTGGAGGTTCAAACCGGAAGGTACCTACACCTACTGCGTAGTATAAGGAATCCAGCAAAGTCCTTTTACTTTATATTTTGAATTTTTTAAATTATTTAATTTTTAGTGGTTTTAAAACACATGTGGGGGATTGTTGGGTGTGTGTTTTAAAACCACACAAAGGAATGGGCTTTTAGTCCCATATCGGTAAGGGGAAAAATCCCCTACCAACTTAAATAGGATTGCCCACTTCCCCCCACTAGTCATCACACTAGAGGAGGGGCTCCACTAGCCCACACACGCGCGCGCGTGTGCGTGCCGAGCCGAGCCGGGTCGGGCCGGGCTTGGGCTTGGGCATGGGCTGGGCGGCGCGTGTGTGTGCGCCCGCGGACCCGGACACGATAGCACCTCCGAAATGGGCTGGTCCGCACCTGCCCTATTTTTACTTTTTGCTTTTAAGTCCTCCACTATTTATTATTTACCATTTGGGACACTAGCCGTTACGCGAGAAGCGCTGCATGCTAGCCGTTACGTACAGGCTCGCTGCGAGCTGTAACGTGCGAGGTTAATGGGCTTAATCGCAGCCCATTAACCGCTCCCCTCTTTCAGCCTCCCATTAACAGCCCGAGGCCTATATAAGGCCCGGTGCAGCTATGGGATTTACACACTCCGAAAATCGGAATTCCTCCCTGCATACTGCCTCTCTCTCTCTTTCATTCTCTCGTCGTGGTGCTGTGGTGCTGCCACTTTGCTCCGAAGAGACTCCCTCTCTCGGACCAAAGCTCTGCTGCGGTGCTGCCTCCCCGATTCGAGAAGATCGTCATCCGAGTCGCTGGGTTCCTGAAAGTTCACGAGGTTCGCAATACCTTCTTGAAGTCGTGCCGACGAGAAGGAGGTCGCCTGACCGGGGTCGTCATATCTCCGAGAACCATTGCCACGAGACCCGCACGAGGGGGGCAATAAGTTTCTTGGGACAGTGCCTAGCACGTTTCGACCACAGGCCAGAGTTTCTAACTCCACTCTTGTCCTATCCTTCTAATTAATCAATTTGCATCTAATAGAGAAACCTAAATAATTAGAGATAGATTATTTCTCTCTTTTAGAAAAGTTCGGCAAGGTGAATGATGGTTCCATAGAACCCGCTCTGCCTTGGCAAACAAATTCTAAAAGAAATTTGTGATATGCCTTTGCTTGCAAATATTATTGCTAAAATTATTTAATATTAAGAATTTGATTCCAAAGTTTGCTAGTTTAGAACGGTTATTTTCCAACAAGAGAGAGAGAGAGAGAGAGAGAGAGAGAGAGGGGGGGGGGGGGGGGGTGTTACGTTGTTCTGCAAAGGGATATTAGGATGAACCGATAAATACTGTAGATCAAGTTGGAGGGAGTTTCAAAATTTTAGAACGTACTTCCAATTCTTTTGTTTGACCTTCTATTTTCTTCACACGTAAAGAGCCCTCTAACCCACCCATCTATTGTCTACAACTGATAATACGGTCTCTAAGACATGCAATCCATGGCTTTGATTAAGGGCTCGAATAAGTGCTACAGTATATTTCCTCCCGCTTTATAGGGGTAGACCTCCATCTTATCTTAGTGGCGAGCTTTTCTATCTATGGAATTATTAACAATTAAAGTATTTCTTTCACTTTGATGGCGAGTTTCGATCCTTGGCCTATCTCGTCCTGGTGCACTAACACAAGTGATATACCTGAAGCGTCCCCTCGATCCTTGGATACCGGTCTCCTCACAAAACCGACTTGTGAGGGAAGATCCAAGGTGGGTATTTCAACACAACATCATCCAGCCCCTAGCCGATGTGGGACTAAACCCAACATTTCCCCTTTACACAAGGCTAGGGCTTCACGAGGATCTAGGGTTGAACATACTCTGATGGCCCCCCTCTTGTGCTGGGGCTGCACGAAAACCTGGGCTTTGATGCCACTGTCCCCCCTCTCTGATATCATTTGTAGATACCTTCACGCCCCACAGCCAATGTTTTAAAAATCGGACCGAAAGGCAAACCAAAAAGGTTTTCAGTCTGATCCAAATCGGTTCAAACAGTTGGTTCAACTGTTTGACCTGCTTGAGAAATGGGTATTTTATAATAGATATTTACTAAATTTTTCAAAGAAAATTGTAATTCCTTCGCTAAAAAAACATGTTCAAAGGTTTTTAAACCATAGGTCATATGTTTAAAACCTAACCACCACTTTTCCGCAAAAAAAAATGTGTAATTTATTTTTTAATAGAAGTTTTCAAACGAACGGGTTTATTCAAAGACCAAACTGTAACATGTTCCGGATCCAGTTCAAACCGGTCGAACCGCCCAATCCGGTCCGGTTTTCAAAACACTACCCACAACCCGGGGTGTAAGGGGAGGTACACAAAGGGTGGGTACATGAAGACACCACCACCATGCCCCTAGCCGATGTGGGACTAAAACCAACAGTACTGACCACCGGTGGTCCCTTTTAAAAAAGAACCCACTCATCCAGAATGAGGTGTTCAGAGTTGCACCCAACCTCGACCGTTGGCTCACACTCGTCCTCGACCGGTAGGCAAAGCTGGGACACTATGACTGGATGGATGCTAATTCATTTGGGTTAAGCATTCGGGACAAACACTACAGGTTGAGCATTATATGAAGAATGGAAATCCTTCGTAGAGATGAATTCTATCATGGGTCGTAAGGGGAGGTACACATAGGGTGTATGTAGACACCACTATCCAGCCCCTAGCCGATGTGGGACTAAACCCAATAGTACTAACCACTGGTGGCCCCTTTAAAAAAAAAGGAAGACTTAGTGAACAGTCCGTAACAAGAGATCAGATTAAGGGGAAGAACAGCCAATATGATGGTATGGCACCAAGTCCCTCCCAAAAAGGATGCAGCTAGAGCAAGTCCCACACTTGACTTTTAACCCTTTTAAATGATCAAATTGCCCCTTAGTGCATTCCCCTCAGTCCTTGTCGCTACTAAACTCAACCTACAGATTTGCTATAGTGATTTCAATGTAGCAAATTTTTTTTTGGAGGGATATGATTTCACGGGAAAAAAAATTGCTACGATAATTTAACTGTAGAAAAGAGTACTAATTTGCGCAAATTATTACTCTAAAAAGATTGTTACTCTTTTGCTATAGTGGTTTCACTGCATCATTTTTTTTTTCTTTCGGCCACAACAAGATTTCTCAAAAAAATAAAAAAAGTTGCTACAATGATTTCACTATTGTAAAAGAGTAACAATTTGCACAGATTGCTACTCGATGTTTTGCTACAGTGATTTCACCATAGCAAAAAAATGGGTTATTTTGTCTTCCCCCCGCCCCCTTTTGATAATGTGTTTTGTGTTACCCCTCCCCAACTTATTCAATATTAGGATTAACACCCCCCCCCCCCCCCCCCCCCCCCAAATTTTGACAGAACCGTATGTCGAGCATCAAAATGAGAGGGTAATCCTAATATTGAACTATTTTATTTTATTTTATTATTTATTTATTTTATTTTATTGGGAGGGGGGGGGGGTTACCAAAACGCATATCAAATGGGGGGTTAAGTCCAAATTATCTTTTCTTTTCTTTTTCATCTCTCTCGATCTGTATCTCTATACCTCTTCAAACGCAAATGCCGCCCCGCCCTAACCCTATTTAAGAAAACCCTAACCATCGATCCCCCTTCTCTCTGTCCGCCCTGATCCCCACATCATCCCAACCCCTCCTCCTCCTCACCGAAGCCCTAACCCCCTCTAGAAATTAATTGATGGGTTAGGGTTTGAAGGTTTTTTGTATCTCCACCACCCCCTTCAAGAAATTGGATTCGGATGAGCTGACATGATCATAGAGGGTAGAAAAGAAAAAATAAAAGAGGGGGGAAGAAAAGAGGGCTAACCTAATTGGCATCCGCTGCGTCCGGCAATGACCCTCTAAAATAAAGAGGGGGGGGGGGGGGTTAAGTCAAAATAACCCCAAAAAAAATCCGATGAGATTCTTCAAAAAAAAGAAACCTACATTGATTTCACTGTAGCAAAATACTCATAATTTTTAAAGATTGTTACTCTTGCTAAAATGCTTTTGTTAAGCTTGGACCAGGTCCACATGTACAACTGCATATAGGGGTCAAATTAGGATTTCAGACTGGTGCTCACATGTATAGCTGCATGTAGGGGTGTAAAACGGGCCGAGCCTAAAATGCCTTTGACCGGGCCTAGAGATGTCTAACCCCGATAGGCCCATCGGGCCAAGGGTCTGAGCCCGGTCCTGACCCGGGTATGCATACATTCAAAATTTTGATCAGAGCCGAGTTTGAACTAAAAATAGTATTTTTTTAGTAAAAAATCTATAGACAGCATATATGTGGGGGTTTGAAAGCTCAATCTCTATAAAGTTTGACAACAAACTAACCACTACACTAGTTTTTTTTTATTCTATATATATATATATATATATATATATATAAAACAAGTATATAGTGGTTGGATCGAGCTGGGCTTTCTTTTTGGCCAGGGCTGCGAGCTCTAGGTGGCAGCTCGAGCCCGGCCCATGGTATGTTCGGGCCGATGAGCTTTTTTTACAACCCTAGCTCTATGTAAGAGTACATTGATCATTTACCAATAGGGAGGAACTATCACCAATAACCCATATTGACTGATTTTATCTTTAAACACCATATCTATATAACATGGCAAATCGGTTTTGTGTTGACTAGACAAAATGGAAGCTGACTAGGACAAGCTGACTGGACAAAAATAAACAAAATAGATCTAACCATTCGTTCAAAAATCAACGAATGATCTTTATTTTCCCGTCCATTTATTCAAAAATCAACGCACGATCTCTATTTCCCCATCAATCAACTCCCTCCCTAACCATTTAAACTGCACTAAATCTGACCGTTCATCCCGTGATTGTTGTTTGCATCAACGGCTATAAACCCGCCTGTTAAAATTTCGGCCGCCCCAAATCATCGGGTTGATCTCGAGGAATCCGCTCAAATAGAGACATCTATCATTGATCAATTATAGGGGGAGGGGGAGTTGGTCGCGGTGAAGGCGTCCGCTTCGTGTTAATTGGCACGGACGAGAAAATGGGTGTCTTTATGAATGCAGGTGTTGTCGTCGAAAAGTGTTTTGTTGCCGAAGGTGTTCAGGTGTGTTGCCACCGAAGGTGGCCCGCTGCAGTGCCGACAGATATGTTGCCGTCGAAAACCACCCACTGCAGTGCCGACAGATATGAACATGCACTAGTGTTAGAATAACCTACCTCCAATAACCCCACTCATTCAGAATAAACTGGTCGGAGTTGCACCCAACCCTGATCGATGAATCACACTCAGCCCTGACCATTAGGCCAAGGCAAGGGACGTTGTGCCGGGCTGGATGCTAAATTCACTTGGGTTGACCATTCTGGGTTGAACGGCTGTGATCGTGTCACTTCATTCTGAGGACAAACAGTATCTCCCCAAACAACCGAATTGAAATCCTTTCATTGAGGGGAGTGAAAGCTTCCTCACACAATAAATATCCACCGTCCGCCAATAATTACTGTCGCGTTTATCCACAAACAAGATCGAGAGGACTCAGAGGAGCAGCGATGCGCGAGGAGTAATTAGTTAAAAAAAAAAAAAATTTTTTTTTTTTTTTACTGAGCCCAGGATGGAATTCACAATAAATAAGCATAACTAATTTCATTAACGAGCAAATTGATTGGCACGAGAAATGCGGTAAATGGCCATAAATTTCACGTAGGGCTACGTGTGGGTCCCGCGAACCACGATGTCTGGAATCTAGTTTAAGTTTGGGGCCTTCCGGCTCAGCCAGAGGGGGCTACGCTATAGTATCAACTGGCGCCAAAAATGCTGCCCGATTGCCGTGCTGCGCTACCTTACCGGCCAATCGTGGCCTGCCACGTCGTCCAAAAGAAAGACGTGGCAGGTCACGATTGGGCCGGAAGGAGGTGCAGCGGAGCAGCCGGGCAGCAAAAATGCCCTTCCTTGGATGTCCGTCGACAACCGAATGGAGGGAATTTAATTATCACTGAGCAGTTGTGATTGGTTGGTGTTAACATTCATTCTCTCTCTCTCTCTCTCTCTCTCTCTCTCTCTCTCTCTCTCTCTCTCTCTCTCTCTCTCTCTCTCTCTCTCTCTCTCTCTCTCTCTCCTTCCTTTTGCCATTTTGTTGAGACAACCCAATGTCTCCATGTGGGGACCAGATTACTATGCAACCGAGCATGGTCGGCAAGGGAGGTGACGATAATGGAGGTTGCATTGCTATTTGGACACAAAGTGGGACATAATGCCGGGGACGTGGATTGCGTCGGGCTGGCGATTGGCTCGTATCTCGATGCAGGCAGCTTTAGTTGATGCATGCCACGTCGGCATTGTGTCTAGCTTTGTGTCCCTCGGTGAAATGGCATTAGTGGGCCCTGTCGATAAAATGAAGTAAGGGATCTATTATCAGATGTCCATGATTGAGAAGTTCATTCATGCTGCTTTTATATAATGTGAGTATGATATCTTAACAATGTAAGGGTAGATGTAAAAAATTACTTCAAAAATTTTAAGACCTATTAAGGTGTAACAACATTTTTTTTCTTTTAGCGATGGTTTTTAGTTATCGTCGCTAAAACTTTCATATTTGCCAGACGCCATCTTTTTCTACTTGAAAAATAATAATATATTTTTGTAATATTTATCTTTAAGCTAAAAGCCAAAAATATTTTTACTGATCGACTTTTTGACTGTCACTAAAAGGTAAAAATGTTGAAGATTTAATCTTGATTCTCATTGTTTCTTACAATTTTTTATATAGTTATACTAAATTTGAAAGAAATCTAAAAATTCTCTTGAAGAAAGGAAATTAACTTTTCAAGTAATAATTATGGAATCATCAAGGGGCCGGGATGTGGCTATTCCTTACATAATAGTCACAATGACCGATGAGAGTATCATCTAAGAGAATCATTCTTCTTGAGCTCATCTCTATGATGCTAGCTAGCTAGTACTCAGTTGTAGTACAAAAAGTAATTGTGTTCACTCTATGTGAGATCAGGACAAAAAATATAAACTATTTTATAGTTTTGCTTTGGAGACTTACCACTGTAAGTGTGACTGTGGGGTTGCAGAATATAAGAATAGGGCATTTTCCCAAAATTCGCAATGCACAAGCACATTAGAATTCATCTAGTGTTATGATTGTGAGTTTGATGATAAAAAACTATACAAAAGGATTTAAGTTCAAGACATAAGTCCCTTAGAATTTGTGTGAATATCATTTTATATAGTAAAAGAAGATAAAAGTTAGCAATATATCTTCTTCAAAAGGTACGTATCGGATCCTCTCATAGTAGAAACATGGTGGTAAGTTGGTAACACACCAACCACCCGTTGTAATCCACATCCACTCTTCTCTTATACTCCTTCAAATCAAGAAAAACCCAATAAGATGCATGGGAGTAAAGAAGGAAATTCAGTAGCAGTCTAAAAGACCTTAGGATCCACTACATTGGACAATATGTTTTTTGACACAGTACTTCATCGATAAAGGACCATCTACGTCGCCCCGATGTCGCCGTAGCCATGTACATCTATGAATTTCTTCAGTTACACCAGATGTCTGAGTCACCAAAGGTTAACTTTTTAGTGACGTATATAGCATCGTCAAAAACAACGTCGCCATATTACTTGAAGAGATTCACAAACACAGCTAAGGCGGCATAGAGGCGACGCTTGTTTTGTTGAGATGGTCATGCCTCACACGGGCTTAGTCCCACATCGGTAATGGGAGAGGGGGATGAGCTACTTATATACCCACCTTGGACCTCCCCTTACAAGCCGGTTTTGTGAGGAGGTGGGCATCCAAGGTGGGTTCGTCACATGGTATCAGAGCCGAACCCCCGATCCGGGAGCTCCTCCCGATTGTGCCCATTCCACGCGTGTCCCGCGTGAGGGGGTGTGTTGAGATGGTCATGCCTCACACGGGCTTAGTCCCACATCGGTAATGGGAGAGGGGGATGAGCTACTTATATACCCACCTTGGACCTCCCCTTACAAGCCGGTTTTGTGAGGAGGTGGGCATCCAAGGTGGGTTCGTCACATGTTTTTATGTCGGTAAAAATTTTTAGTGACACATAGATGATCATTTTTCGATGAAGTGCTGCGTCGGAAAACATGTTGTTTCCTACAGTGGGCGAGAGGATCGATCCGATCCCAATTCAACGACCTGGTAACATGATCAATCTCTCCGTCCATTTTGATTGTTCTCTGATTTCCCCCTACTCGAGAATCTTGAATTCTTGAAGTGTCATTGCTCTTAAGGGGATCGGTTTTGATAGACAAAAAATTGATCGAAGAAAATAATAAAATATCCTTCAATATTAATGTCTAAGGTCTAGTTTAGAATCCTTTGTTGCCATTGAATTATCTTATTTACTCCCATCTTATTGGGTTTTTCTTGATTTGAAGGAGTATAAGAGGAGGATGGATGTGGTTGGTGTGCGCGTTACCACCACGTTTGTACGATGTGATTGGCGAACGGACAAGGCCCTAGCTCTTTTATGGCACAGTTAAAAAACACATCTAACCATCAGTTAAGGGGCTTCTAAGAGATAATGGAACATAATATATTAGGGACTTAAAAATAATAGTAAAGTGAATAAGCATTAGGGACTCTATATATCAAAGTGGTAATGTGCCTAAGGTCCCTGACAAAATATCGATTTAATGATAAGGATGGACAAAAAGATTCTTAAACAACTCCCTCGGTTTGAAAACTGTTCGTTTTACCTCTACATGTAGTGGTACAAGGAAACATAAAAAGTAACAATTCGGTAAAAAAGAGTACGTAACAATTTGCAATATTGTAGGATGAATCAAATCAGTTTAAAATATTATTTAGACCTAATGATTTGTCAACAATTATTATATTTTAATTGATACTAGGTCCTAATATAAGAGGGGGAAAAAAGCACAATAAGCATATGGCCGGGCTAAAGCCCAAACCGACCATCCAATTCAATCCAAACTGATTTTAATTGAATTGGATTCCAATCTCTGTTTAGTTTGGATCATATTGAAAATCGTTAAAACCAACCAAAGTTGGATCGGTTCGGATTTTGCCTAATTAAATAGGTTGGTTTCGAACCAATGCACACCCCTATTGAAAAGTTCTAACAGAATTTCACTAGTGACATTCACACAGGCCCCGGTGCAATAAATGTCTATAGTGATATTCTGTTAGAAGTCCGAGAAGCTGAATATCACGTACTAGTGATATTCATCTAACGGTTCACATTAACAGAGGAGCCGGGCGCTCCAACGGGCGTTGAAGCGAAGTATTGTTCTTTAATTTATTTGTTGGCAATGGAATATGGTCCTACGACTCCTATCACCGCATGACACATCAGCGGTTGGAGGCTGCTTCTTCATCGATAAATATTTCCCTAGAGAGTGTGGTAATTAATTATGACATCACTTTCCCTACATGATCAATGGGTCGATCGAGGTGAAGCTGTCCTGCAAATGGTTGGGTTTCAATTCTTGGTCCGTAGATGCCGTGATGGTTGGAGTCCTCTATGATTCCCTGACCCATACCATTACGTACTGTCCAATCAATGGACCATCTCATTGAAGTGATGTACGTGTCCTCAATAGAATACATTCGGGGCAGTTGCTCTCTAAAGAGCCATCAATGGGAACTCATGCAATTACAAATAGCTTAGGCCTAACGGAAGCTCGACAAAGGCCAAGTTTTTCTTTTTCTTTTTTGCTGGACTGGCTAGGCGGTCAGATTAATTCAGGATCGAGAGGATATATTACACTAGGGCAAGGGTTTAAAGACATCCGGATATCGAAATGAAAAAGACGACATACAACAAATGTTATTTATTAATTCTATAATACCATGAATTTGATACCAACGGTCAGGATTCGTATGCCCAATTAAACAAGGCACAACAGTGTTGAGAGAAAAGTTTGCTCCACGATGTACGGTCCATATCGAGAGCCAAACATGAACCTCTTCAGCCAACACGGAGAGAAGAAGTACGACTAGGCCAAGAGCCAGTTGGTTTTTGACCTGGTGGTACTTGCTCTCCAACGTGTTGGAGGGTATTTTTTTTTTGGAAATTTTATGATTCAAGAGACATCGGGTAGTGTGCCTTAACACATAGCTTGCGTAGTGGCCCCTAGCACTCAGAGTGTGTTAATAGGCTCTGAGGATAGTGGCCGGACCTCGTGGCTGTATAGTATAAGGGTGGTGTTGAAATTTTTTCTGTGTTGGAAAGGTTCTTTACTTGACACCCCGTATGGACTCTCTGGAGCAAACTTTCCCTCAAAACAGTTGTGCCTTGTTTGGACGTGTGCATCCTGGCCGGCCTTTGATGTCATTCCCATAAGATTGTTGGAATTTAATAAAAACAACAAACCATGCCCGTTTGGCTCCCCCGACCCCTTGGCTTTCCGTTTCGATCTCTTTGAGCCCTTGCTCTAGCCCTAGTCCTCCTACCGTGACCAGTCTAGATAAACAAAAAAAAAGAAAAAAAATAAAACCTGAGAATGTGCCCCATGAGGGGGTTGAACCTGTGTCTGAATGATGTGCGTCATCATCGCCTTTTGATTTACTTCCCAAGTGAAGGGTAGACCGAAAGGCGTATAACCAGCTGCGTGTCATTCCCTCTCATCAATGGCACCCTTTCCCTCACCAACCAACACCTCATATCTCTCTCTCTCTCTCTCTACCTCATCTCTCTCATCTCTCTTTTTTTTATAAAAGGTATCTCTCTCATCTCTCTCTGTCTCTCTGATCCTATATATACACCTATTGATCTACATGTACACATACATTAAAAAAGAAAAAGTTTGGTAAAAGAGAAATAAAAACAAGACAAGACAAACCAATGAAACCCACATTGAATGCCTCTCTCAGAACCAACATCAGCATTCCAATACCTCTCAGAAATTTTTTTTTGGGTTATTTTGACTTTGCCCCCAAATTTTCCTTGAATTAGACTTTACCCCCCATATTTTCATTAATTAGACTTTACCCCCCAAAACTAACTGTTCCTAAGGTGAGCTGACGGAAAAGAAAAAAAGTTTTGGAAGGTGAGCTGACGGAACAGTTAGTTTTGGGGGGTAAAGTCTAATTAATGAAAAGTTGGGGGGTAAAGTCTAATTCAAGGCAAAATTTGGGGGGCAAAGTCAAAATAACCCTTTTTTTTTAAAAAAAAAGACGAAACATATATCAGCATGACAGTACTCGGTCCTCCTTCCCCACCCCACCCAATTTTCTATAAACACCCCGCTTCGATCCTCTCCCTCTCTCCCCCACATCCCTTTTGTCTCTCATCTCTCTGTCTCATGCATTCCTTCCTATATCAACATCCCTATATGTAAACCCCACTCCCCCCTACAAGACAGAAAGATAGTAGGAAAGAGACAAAGATAGGGGAGAGAGAGAGAGAGAGAGAGAGAGAGAGAGAGAGAGAGGATGCCGCAGGCTCCGTCGACAAGGTGGTGCCCGACTCCAGAGCAGCTGATGATACTGGAGGAGATGTACAGGAGCGGGGTGCGGACGCCGAACGCCTCCCAGATACAGCAGATCACGGCCCACCTCTCCTACTACGGGAAGATCGAGGGCAAGAACGTCTTCTACTGGTTCCAGAACCACAAGGCCCGCGACCGGCAGAAGCTCCGGCGGCGGCTCAGCCGCCACAACCCCCTGCTCCACCCCCTGCACCCCCTCCACTTCCACGCATTGGAGGAGGCTCCTCACCCTCCCCCTCACCTCCACCACCACAGCCCACCTCACTTCCCCCACAAGGTCGACCCCCCTCGATCTTCCTCCTCATTAAATCGTCATTACACATCGATCTTGCTTCTCGGATCTTAGGGTTTGTAGTAAATTTCTTCCTCATGTGAGATAGTGAGAGAGAGAGAGAGTCTCAACTGGTCATTGCCATGAAACCCATACTCAATCTCTAATAGATTAATAACACCTAATGAGGTTTATTACATACAAAAGAGTGTACATGGAGATCGATCGAGTTAGAGAACTCTAACTCGAGAACCCTAATAGCTAGCCTCTAAACACAAGAGTTTTTATAGCCGACAGTACCTTGGTTTCTAGGGTTTGGTTTGATTATGATTAGGCTGCCCAAGGTTGATGCTAAAGATATATGACCCTCTTCTTGGATTTTGGGACAGGATGCAACAGCCCATGGGATGAATTTGCTGTCCAAGCTGGAGGGCGGCGGGCGGGACGAAGCAGCGGCGACGGGCATGGGCGAGGCGTACGCGTACGAGTGGATGGCGATGGCCGACTCCAGCTCCGCTTTCCCTCCATGCTGCAGGCCTCCAAAGACCCTGGATCTCTTCCCCACCAGGAGCACGGGCCTGAAGGATGAGTGCAGCACCTCATCCTGCTCCACCTCCACCAACAACTAACCGCACCAACTGATTAATGCACCTCCTCTTCCATTTGTTTAGTTTGTGTGTCCGCTGGCGTACGTACGTGTGTGTCCAACGGAATTAATCAACTGTATCCCTAGCCTAGCCTAGCCTTGCCTAGCCTAGCTAGCTAGCTAGCCTCCTTTAATTTCCTGTAGCTTCTCCTCGATCTCCTTCTCCCTTTGGTGTGGTGTAGGGGGGAGGGGGAGGGCATTTGTGTAACTCGAACGTGGATCTGCATGCACTGTGTTTTTTGTTTTAACCTTTCCAAATTGGAGTCTGGTGGGCTGCTTTTGGGGTTTCTATGGTAGCTGCCCTGCTGGTCTTGTTTGTACGTATTTTTGGTGTCAACTGTGTGGATGGGGCTTTGTGTGTTTCTAAAAGCTGCAAAGAGCTTTGCGCGAGTTGTAGAATCAGCTTTTATTGGGGTTTAAGAGACCAGACCAGTCAATCCGACTCAGAAGACTATATAGGACTGTCCCCCCTCGCTCTCTCTGCTTTTACGTGTATCTTCATTGCGCGCTGTTTTGTTTATTGTTACAAGCTCGATCATAGAGAGAGAAAATGGAAAGTATGAGAGAGAGAGAGAGCAGAGAGCAGAGAGAGAAGAGCGCAGACCTAAAGGTGTGTAGTAGACAAGAGGGGCTCTTGGGATTTGGTGATATTTGGCTGCAGATCTCGTATTGGGATTTGGCCACAGGGAGCGACTTCCACAGATGCAAATGGTATCATGCATGCCGAAGAGAGAGAGAGAGAGAGAGAGAGAGAGGTGGCGGGTGGCTGAGCATGGCGATTTAGGGTTAGCTAGGGTGAGATGGTAAGGCAAACTCGACTTTGCGTTGACCACAGTGAGGCTGAAGTCATGAAGTGTCATAGCCTGAGACAGATACAGTAGGGGGTTGTGTGGTATAAGAGATCGAGTTTGTGTTTGGAGTAAAGTAAGATACGTACTTGTTTGTGTTAAATGATAATCATCAGTCATTAATCCATAATCGAAGATATTTTGGGGAAATCATGGTTAGGTCCAAAAAACAGAACATGTATTATATTTAGTCCCATTTTAAGTTTTTATTTATTTACAGTAAGTCCATCGATAAGATTATTGTATAAAATCTGATCCTCTCCCTATAGTTTTGATTGCGATTGATCCGATCTTAACCGTTTTGGATAACGAGTTTTTTAAAAATACAATAAATACCCATAGTATCCTCTCAAATTAAATAACGGTAGATGATATCTTGCACTTTTTTTTTTTGCGAGAATAGTGACATGGTTGCTACAGTGTTTTCACTGTAACTGCTATAGTGAAATTATCGTAGTTGGTACAGTAAAATTACTATAGCAATTTAACCCGTGATTTCATCGTGGATGCTAAAAAGATATTTCTATAGTAAAATCGTTATAGCAAAGTGTTCAATTTAATTTATGCAAATAATAATCAGTTGAATTGAATATTATTTTGTATATTTGAGTATCATGCACGGGTTGCTATAAGTGATTTCATTATAGCTGCTATAGTAAAATTTACTGTGCCTGCTAAAAAAGCTTCCCTACAGTGAATCATTGTAGCAAAGTGATTTCACTATAGCAGGTACAGTGATTTCACTGTAGCAAAGATACTCAAATATATGCCAATAATACTCAATTGAATAAGTACTATTGCTATAGCGATTTCATTATAGCAACGTACGTGTTTTTTAACAATCATGACGGAATCACTATAGCGCTACAATGATTTCACTATAGCTGCTACAATGAAATCTTTGTAGCAGCTATAGTTATCTCAGACTAGGCCTCGTAATTATACGTTCATAGATATCGGGTGAAGTTATATAAATAATGACAATTTAGCAAATTTGACAATTTAAACATAGCTATTTTAGTATTATATTAACCAAAAGATCCGTTGCAATTAATATACTGAAATGTGGACCTGAGCTTAGAGAAAAAGATTGTCAGGACCTATCCTAAAATGAAATCCTTAAAATTGACTGTTTGCTGTCCACCCTAGAAAATTTTTTAACTTAAAAGGCAGCAAAATATTACCTATTACGGTAGACCCTTTGTTTGAAAAATATCCATTTTACCCCTACATGCAATCGTACAAGGCTGAAAATCACATAGAAATCAATAATTCAGTTATAAATTATAAAGAGCAATAATTGCTGCAGTAAGTTCACTATAGTATTTTTTTTTTAAAGAGCAACAATTTGATAATAAAGAGCTTACCTAATTGTTGCTCTTTTTACGCAGTGTAACAAAGAGCAACAATAGCTACAGTGATCTCATTTTAGTAAAAAAAAATAATATAATGTGTTTTACAACAAAAAATTGATAAAATGATTTCACTATAGCGTGCGAAGAATAACAATTCGGTAATAAAGAGTAACAATTGCTGTCGTATAAAGAGCAACAATTGCTTTCACTGTAGCTATTGTTGCTCTTTGCTCATTGTAACAAAGAGAAACAATTTGATACTAAAGAGCAACAATTAATACTACAGTGATTGCACTATAGATAGCTATTTTTTAAAAACAAGATTTCTAAAAAAAGAGAAGATTTTACTATAGAAATATCAGCAATCCAGTAATAAAAAGCAACAATTATTACAGTAATAATAAGCAATAAATAGATATTTTTGTTATTTAAAGGGGACCGAGAAAAGTCAATGGAGAGACCTGCTCTAAATGCATCTTTTTCAGGAGGCCGGACCCGGTGCATATAGAGATATTTCAATGTCCTTAATGCTAACCTTTTTTTTTTTTCAAAGGTAAGATAATTGCATTAAACTCAAAAATATTTACAAGTGTGTGTCAACATTATGGGATCGTTTTGGTTCCTGTGTTTTTAGCCTGTGATTCTGAAAACACTACATGTGCAAACAATTTAGGGTTGTTTGGTTACGAGGCGTGATGTGTGTAAATAGATGCATACTTGTTTAATTTGTGCAGCTTTTGCACATAAAACTATGCAAATAAAATTTTACTTAAACACATAAAATTTTAGTTGCACATGTCACATGTGCAAGTAGATATACACACATCATTTGCACAGCAACCAAACGATTCCTAAAGGCTCCCAAAAAAGACAAAAAGCAACAGAAAAAAAACCCAGAAGCAAGCAATCGGTCTTTATAGTCTCTCTCTCCAAGCAAGTAACTCCAATTTATCTTCCTCCTTCATGCTAACTTCTTCACAGCCCGAGAAGATGTTTTTGAGTTATAAGCTAATGACATTCTGAATTTGCTGAATCGATCTATCTTGGGACCCAAAAATCCTCTCATTCCGTTCTCCCCAAATGCTATAAACAACACACGCAAGCAAGGTCCGGACAATCTTGCAGCCCTTCCAACTCTTGTTTCCCCCACGACTACTTATCTTGCTAGTGAGTTCAATCAGGTCCTCATTTTTATTAGACGAAATTCGCATTAGCAAGCAAAAGTGACTCCAAACTTGCTGTGAGTTGTTAATTGCATCGGAAAAAAACATGGGAGACTGATTCCCCGTCACACTTGCATATACAGGACACACTTGTTAGCCATGCATTCTCACCCCTCTTCTTTTGAGGCTATCTTGTGTTGCAAGCCAATCAAGCATAGCTCACCACACACATCACGCCATTCTATAAGAGACGGGGGACCTCCAAATTAGATTACTCCATTCCATCTCCTCCTCTCTATCTCGAATTGCTTCTCGGTCATACCGCATGAAAGCTGAAATTGTTGTTCGCACTGTCTATCCATTCAATGTTACATTCCGTTTCAGTCGATAAAATATGCACTTCTGTAATTCTTTTGAACATCGCTCCCACTCATCTGTTGATAGCCCTCAGAAGGTTTCAACTACCGTTGAGGATAAAAATCCCGGACCACGGCTCCTTGCAATTGCTAGTCATATATAGCTTGTTCTCCTACAATCTCTGCCGGACTTTGACCATCGATCCATGGATCGTACCAAAAGTCCACATTCAAATTTGTAGCTATGGAAAACCTCAAATTTCTCTTCAGATGCTCTCTACAATCCAATATTTCATTCCACATAGCTGAGGCGTTTGAAGACCTTGCTAGCTTCTAAAAGTTGAAATTTTTTACATATTGGCCTCTCATCCACTTGGCTCAAAGGTTGTCATCCCGGCCGGCCACTAACTATCTTCCACTCCAATCTCAGATAGCTGGCCTTTGATATATCCCTTAACCTTCTAAGTCTCAACCCACCCTTCTCTTTTGTCTTGCACACCTTATCGCATTTGACATGGGTGCTAGAATGTTGCCAAAGAAAATCCCTCATGAGCTTCTCCACTTTAAATTCCACCGACTCAGGTATTGCAAACGTCGATGCCTAGAAGTAGGAGAAGCTTTGGAGCACCGTTTTGATGAGTTCAAGTCTCCCCCCGATGGATAGGTGTTTTGTGGCCCATCACTCAATTGTGTTTGTGACCTTCTCCATGAGAGGTCAGAACAAGACTTTATTCACAATAGAGGCGAAAAAGAGGTAATCCCTTCACCGGCAAGGTTCCTATTCTGATTCTCATCCCTTCAATCTCGTGATAGATGTGGGTGCAAAAATTATACTGGACCAGAACAAGCGCACGTGGGCCCACGCAACGGCCCAAGAAGGTAAGCCCAGGCCCATGGACCTACTCCACAGTCGCAAATAAAACCCCCTCTCATTAGGCCCGGACAACAGCCCAATAGGGGTCCATCGAGGAAGCCTAGGATCAGGGTCACCTCAGCACTGGCACGTCATCATTGCCATATCGAGCACGTACCTCACCTATAGACGGACCCCTATGACTTATACGGAAGGGGGTTAGTCATTCGATCAGAGGAAGAGGAGATTCCAGATCCAGAGATCTCTTCTAGTTGCTCCATGCAACCATATTGTAACAGGATTCTCTCGGCCTGTCGAGAGAATGCTTCCCCCCATTTCATATACATAATAGTGCAAACCTGCAGATGGCACCTCTCGCTCAGAGACGTAGATCGCAAGACTGAACTTCAATAATAACTCCTCGTATCATGTATCTCTCTCTCTACTCTCTAATCTCTAACTCTACAAACCATCCAATTAAATCAAGAATTATGGGGTGAGGTTCTCGATCAAGACGGCATGCAAATTTTTCGCATAATTTTTGGCACCGTCTATGGGATATCATTAGAGGTTTTATCCATACTTCTACCAACTCCTACTCAACTTGTGGTGACGAGTCACAAGTCCTCCTTCAAGTCTACTTCAACTTCTTCATCACGACGACATCAACACACTCAATGGCGAAGGCTAGCACCAACCCTCCGAAGGCGGGTGCTGATCGGACAAACGATATGTGCTAATTGAAGATGACCAAGAAGTCTTCGTAGCAAGCAACCGAAGCCTTGTCCAGGAGCGACTGGGGCCACAAGGCAGCGACTGGGGACACATGACTCTGAATTTTGCCTCATCGCAGAATTATTCCTGACGTTGAATTTGTTACTATGGTGGCAACGATGGCTTGGATGTGATCACCTGTAATCGATGGGCGACAAAGACAGCGGCAGGTGACGATATGCACATGCCCATCAAAGAAAAAAAGGGGGTGTCTTTTAGAAGTAGGTTGCCTTTGAGGAAAAAGGGGGTATTCTTTATATGGGAGTTACGCATGTGAATTTGGTAAAACATGGATTGGATATAGATGCATGTACCCTACAACAAAAGTTGGGTGTTGTTATTTTTGTGGGGGATTAATTCTTTCGACGTGTGAATTAAGTACTTCGCCAATAATCAATAGAATCTGAGTGCGATACCATGAAGTGTGCTTAGCTGTAACGCAAGCACTGTAGAATGTAGATAGTAGACACGGTGATGTGGTGATGAAGTTCGGCCAAAGTCTGCATCTCTATGCGGTAAGATGCAACCTTGAATCCATTAACTCTGAATAAAGTAGAGTCACTCTCGACAGGCCGAGGAGTGCTTATACAGGCAGACAAAGGGCAAAGTGGAGGGGATGAGAGAAGGGTTTCTAGAAACCACTCCATTCTTTCTTTGAGCTCTGCATCTCTATAAATTGAAGGAGATTATGGTCTGCAATTTAGAATCTGGATTTGGAATAGAAAATTCAATCTGGTTTATGTGTCGGCCCTCCTATTTATAGAGGTTTTGGGAGTGGCCGATACCGGAGACGATTGTCTGCGGGCGAGTCAGCAGGTTCTAGACAATCTTTATCTAGTACATGAGAAACGATCGAATAAGGCATCCCGCAAGTAAGGTGGCTTGCTTGATTCATTTGATTGTAAATAACTTGACAGGTATATGCCAACCAAAGACTGTTGGTTGTAGATGTATCAGTCCCCCGTCATCTTACGTACTATCCGGGACACCTTTTTTTGGATCCAAATGACTTAACATAGTCACCCCGAACCACATTATTACCGTGATTCGGGGTCCACACGCGAATGCATGTCCCGCCTCATTTGGCTCGCTTGTCCCTTATTGTGCGATCCCTTAAGGGTTCACTTGGTGGTGTATAGATCGCTCACACTGAAAGTCAATAGTGGAGTAGAAGACAATTGTTTGCATGAGACCCCGAACCAAAGTGATCGTGTGGTTCCGGGTGACTGTAGCAATTAGAATCTGAATGACTACTCCATCCGCTTATGAATATTTCTTGTCAAACAAGAATTGTCCTGTTTTCTTTATTTTGTTAAACATGGCAATGTGAAGAATCGAAAAAGGCCACTTCAAGCTGGTCCCCAGCGTATGTATTGGTGTAGACAGAGAAAAAACTCTTGATGATATACCGAATGATGCACCATTACTTCACAGTCCCATCTCTCTCTCTCTCTCTCTCTCTCTCTCTCTCTCTCTCTCTCTCTCAGTTTGGAGTAACTTCCTTCTTAATTCTACTGTGTCCTTTGTTCATTAAACCCAATTCAATTCCTCTATTAATCATTGTTTAAATGCTCCACTTCACCCTTCCCTTCAAGTTAATCGCATTGATGTGACTAATGGATACAGAGAACATTGAAAGAAGGTTTAAAGATGCTCCAACTCATTAAGCCATTTTTATCCCAAAAAAAAAGAAAAAAGAAAAAAAAGAAGGAATGTTACGGAATATGTGACTCCCACTTTGGTGGGACACCTCTAACCCTAATCCCTATCTCTCTATATATATGTGATGAATAAACAAGAGACCCTCACGTTTCGTAAGAGCGTAGCCGTCATCCCGAGTGCAACCATCCCTTCTCCCTCTCTCTCGTAACACGTTATCAGCACGAGCTCGCCGAGCCCCGCCAGACACACACCACGCGCGAGAGAAAGAGAGAGGAACGAGACTTCATCGAAAAACCATCAACGACAGCCGAAGCTCTCTGTGAGGTACGCCCCCCGAACCTCCCCTCCCATCTGGCATGGTACCCCGAGCACCGGCAGCAGGATGCGCGAGGGCCGGCAGCGGGCTGCGTGAGCGCTGGATGCGCGACCGCCGGCTGCGCGAGCACCGGCTGCGTGACCGCCGGCTGCGTGAGCACCGACAGCGGGCTATGCGAGCACCGACAGCGGGCTGCGTGAGCATCGGCAGCAGGTTGCGCTAACATCGGCTGCGCGAGAGCCGGCAGCTGGTTGCACGAACGTTGCCTGCACGAGCGGCGGCAGAGGGCGGCGCGAGGTGGTCAGCGTGCGCGCGAGTTCCGGTGGGCTACACGCGTGAGCGGTGGCAGTCGATCTGGTCGTGGGGGCGGCAACGTCGATCGTTTAGGTTTTTTTTTCTTTTTCCGTAACAGTTGGAGAAGATATACAATATTGGGTTTCGTTTTGATTTTCAGTTGTTGTTGGTTTTTAAAACCCAATCACAACTAACTCGACCTGAGCCCAGATCCAGACCCGAGCTCTAGCCCGAGCCTGAATACAGACTCAGGCCCGAGCCTAGATCAGGCCCAGACCCGAGTCCAAACTAGGCCCCAGCCTAGATCAGGCCAAGGCTCGAGCCCTTCCAGACCCGAGCCCAGTCTCAGGCAGACTCAGATCCAAGCCCGATCTATTTTTGAGCCCCTAAATTGCTTTATATTTAATATGTTTTGATCTGGACCATCGATTTAATTATGTGGTCACGAGGCCCGATTGGGGACCGATTTAGTCAATTCAAATATGGATCCTGACTATTTTGACCATTCCGGATGCATCAGTACGGTCTGATTTTATGAAATTTAATTTTTTAATATATATTTAATATGGACCATCAAATTTTAGTTATATGATTGTGAACTCGATCTAGACCCGATCTAGACGATCCAAATATGGATCTTAGCTTTTGAGACTGTTCCGGATGCATTGGAATGGTTCGATCTTACAAACTCTAATTGTGTTTCATTATATCATGTCACTTGTTTATGAATATATAGTTGGTAGATATCTTGTTTAATTAAATTGGTTTAAGTGAGTTTATTTGTCGGACATTTTTCTACTTTGTTATTCAAGATAGATACCTTATACCTCGTAGTGTGTATTACCTTTATCTTGGTTAGACAAAAATGATTTTCACTATTGTCAATGCCAATATATTTAATACAGAATATTATTTGCTTATAAACACATGTCAACTAGTTAAAATGATTACTCTTTAACCTCATCCGTTGCTTGCGTGTGAGCTCGGCCTTTGTCAGCCAAGACAGTACAATGTGGCTACGGATACATATTAACTAGTTTTTTCACTATGTAGAGGACCCATAGTTCCATAACGGTTAGGATTTCGATGTTCATAGAATCTGATAGTCTTTAGTCCATCAATTGGCAAGGCTCCTATTCCATCCCCAGATATCTAACCTTGTAAAGTTGGAATTCGATGCACTTGATGTCAACGACAAAAATTATTTAGCATAGAGGTTAGATGCTAAGCTCCATCTACAATCAATCAAACTGGGTAAGGCGATTGTAAAGCCTATAGGCATAGAAAGTCTTAGTCATGAAGACATGACTAAAGCAACAATCTTTCTGCGTCATCACCTACATGTAGACTTGAAAAATGAATACCTAAGCGTTGAAGACCCCTTAGTTTTATGGGAATCCCTACGGGATAGATATGATCATCAAAGGGCTGTCATCCTTCCAGCAACAAGGAATGAATGGATAAACCTACGCTACCAAGATTTTAGATCTGTCGTAAAGAATAATTTTGTAATATTTAACATCGTGTCCTGACTTGAGCTATGTGAAAAGCCAGTCACCCAGGGACAGATGATTGATAAGACTCTATCCACCTTCCATGCAATGAACGTTCTACTGCAATAGCAATATCGGGAGCGAAACTTCCAAAAGGTATCAGATCTGATTTCAGTACTCCTAGTTGCAGAGGAGAACAATAAAGTCCTTATGAAGAATCACAACTCCAGACCTACTAGAGCATTGGTATTCCCTAAAGCGCATGCCAGTAAAGGATACCACAGAGGTAGAGGTAGATGAAGGTTTGGAAGAGGTGGTCGTCATAACTACTCTGGCAGAAGTGACAGAGGTGACAAAGGTGACAACCCCAGCAGAGGAGACTACCGAGGAAGAGGCAGGCATGCCCACACCAGTAGAGGTGGACTCAACCCGCATCAAAATACAAATTTCAAAAAGCAGAATAACAAGCCCTAGTTCGTAGAACAAGTGAAAGAAGAACCCCCTTCTAATAAATGGCCTACAGACACTTGCTTCAAGTGTGGGCGTGAAGGCCATTGGTCTCGCAATTGTTGTAGATCTAAGGAAGAGGTGGCAAGCTTTCAAGCAATACAAAAAGCAGAGGATAATGCAATGTTTGACCTTGACAATGATGACCTCCTTGAAGATGAACTCCATGAGATGCAAGAAAAAATCAAGCTCACAACTTCTAATTTCTTCAACGATAACTAGGGGGGATAGGACATTTTTAGTGATAGACTGCTATCGTTTATTAGAAAAACTGTTTGATTTCTAGTAATTAATATTTCATTTGCTATCGTTTTATTATATCGTTTATTTTTATCAGAATAATTGTTTGCTTTATTATAGTTGATATTTCGTTTGTTCAATATAATATCTTTTAGATCTCCTTTATTAATATAAATGTTTCTCATTTCCTATATATCTAAGTTATCAGAACCTTATATCAAATAATACTTTATTTCTTTGTTAGGAAATGGAATCCAAAAGAGACATAAATAGTGATAACCTTTGTATGATAGACAGTGCCACTACTCATACGATACTTAGGGACCAGAAATACTTTTCAAGTATTAACTTTGGTTCAAACAAAACATCGACCATAGCTGGCCCCGTTCAGATAATAGAAGGCTCCGGTAGAGCATATCTAGTGTTACCTAATAGAACTCATATTTTTATACAATCTGCTTTATACTCTAGTAACTCTAAAAGAAACTTACTCAGTTTCTGAGATATAAGAGCAAATGGGTATCACATAGAAACTCTGAGCAAGGGGAATAATAAATACTTATGTATAACCTCTATTGTTGGAAACAAGAAGTTTACTCTAAAGAAATTCTTCAATCTATCCTTAGGGATATACTTCACTCACATTGGGATTGTTGAGTCACATGCAAACATGAGCCAGCAGCTCAGTACTAATCCAAGACAAATAGTGAGCCATAAGCTCCATAATCCTATGATTTTTAATATCTGACATGATCGTCTAGGACATCCTAGGACAATAATGATAAAAAAGATCGTAGAAAACTCTTGTGATCATCCTTTAGCATATTATCACATGCGTAGTGAGTTAGTTTGTATCCCTTGCTCCCAAGGTAAGGTTATTACCAGACCATCATTCCTGAAGATTGAGTCTGAATCACCTTCTTTTCTTCATAGAATCCAGGGAGATATATATGGACCAATTTACCCCTCTAGTGGACCTTTCAAATACTTTATGGTCTTAATAGATGCCTCAACTAGATATCCCATGTGTGCCTTTTATCGACTAGAAACCTTGCATTTGCCAAATTACTAGCACAAATTACCAGACCATCAAATCTATTAGACTGGATAATGCAGCAGAATTTACCTCTCAAGATTTTGATTTTTTTTTGCTATCACTAGGATAGAGATTGAACATCGTGTACCTTATGTTCATACACAGAATGGTTTAGCAGAATCCCTGATCAAACGACTTCAAATGATTGCTAGATCCCTCCTAATACATTCAAAATTACCTACTAGTGTTTGGGGCCATGCAATTATTCATGCTGCATCTTTAATCAAAGTTAGACCAACTTCGTACCATAAGTTCTCTCCTGTACAATTAGTATCTGGGAATCAACCAAATATTTCTCATTTTCGAAAATTTGGATGTGCAATTTATGTTCCTATTCCCCCACCAAAGAGAACTAAAATGGGTCTCCAACGTAGATTGGGGATTTATGTAGGGTTTGAGTCTCATTCGATTCTTAAATATTTAGAACCCTCAACATGTGATATTTTTACCTCAAGGTTTGCGGATTGTCACTTCGATGGGATAGTTTTCCCATCGTTAGGGGGAGATAAGAAAGATAATGAACGTCCCGTTCAAGAAGAACAACGTGAATTATCATGGAATACTTCCACTTTGTCTCATCTAGATCCCAGGACTCCCCAATGTGAGCACAAAGTTAGGAGAATAATACACTTGCAATCTATTGCAAATGAGTTACCAGATGCATTCAATGATACTGCAAAAGTAAATAAATCACACATACCAGCTATGAATGTACTTGCCAAGATTGATATCCCAAGTAAGAATAAGGTAACAAATGAGTCTGACACATACCAGAAGCATGGCAGACCTATAGGTTCCAAAGATTTAGCTCAACGGAAGAGGAGATTAATAGCATATCACAACCTACAGCTCCTGAAGAAACTGTTATTAACATAAAATCTCCTGAAGAGAAGATTCATGATGGTCCGGAAGATGTCATGAATCAAAGATCCAATTTTTCCAAATTAAAGCATATCGCTCCAGTCGAGGTTATGCCTCAGATCCTAGAAGTGACTGAAAAAGAGGTACCGGTACCCAACAATGATGAGATATCTATATTTTACATATACTCAGGAAAAATATGGAATATAAAAGAAATAGTCATCGATGATATATTCTTATATGCTATGGTAAATAAGATAATAAAGGGTGATAATAATGACACTGAACCACACATAATCTTTAATATTGACAAAGTAAAGATTGGCCAAAATAAAAGGATGCAATTCAAGCGGAACTAGATTCCCTCGTAAAGCGTGAAGTGTTTGAACCTATAATACAAACCCCAAAGAAATAAACCATGTAGGTTTCAGATGGGTGTTTGTTAGAAAAAGAAATAAAAAGAACGAGATCCAAAGATATAAAGCACGCTTAGTTGCTCAAGGATTCTCGCAGAGACCTGAGATAGATTATGAAGAAACATATTCCCCAGTTATGGATGTCATCACATTCGGATATCATATAAGTCTAGTTGTCTCTGAAATATTAAGCATGAGACTTATGGATGTAATGACAGCTTACCTATACGGTAACCTAGACAGTGAAATATACATGAAAATCTCTAAAGGATTTGACTTACCAAACTCTAAATCTAGAAATATGCATTCAATTAGATTAAAATAAGCATTGTATGGTCTGAAATAATATGAAAGATTATGATACAATCGGCTCAGTGAATATCTGTCTAGGGAAGGCTATAAAAATAACCCCATATGCCCATGTGTATTTATTAAGAAATCCCAGAATGGATTTACAATAGCAGCAGTATATGTAGATGATATAAATCTAATAGGATCTTCCGAAGAGATTGAGAAAACTGCTGGCTATCTTAAAAAGGAGTTTGAAATGAAAGACCTAGGTAAGACAAAAGTTTGCCTCGGCCTGCAGATCGAACGCAACAAATATAGGATCTTAGTCCATCAAGCAAAATATATTAAAAATCTCCTGAAGAGGTTTAATATGGATAAGTGTTATTCACTTAGTACACCCATGGTTGTAAGGTCTTTAGATGTTAACAAAGACCCATATAGGCCTAGAGAGGAAAATAAAGATGTCTTGGGTCCTGAAGTACCTTATTTAAGTGCAATAGATGTAATTATTTATTTATCTCAATGCACTAGACCTTCATTTTTTATTAATCTACTTGCTAGATATAGCTCTACACCTACACGTAGACATTGGAATGGTATAAAGCATATATTTAGATACCTAAAAGGGACAGTTGACCTTGACTTATACTATTCATATAAAAGGACTAATCTAGTTGGATATGCAGACTCTGGTTACTTATCCGATCCCCATAAAGGGAGGTCACAAACATGTTATGTGTTTCTTAATAGTAATGTAGCTATTTAATAGAAATCCACAAAGTAAACACTAGTAGCAACGTTATCTAATCATTCAGAGATACTGGCGCTTCATGAGGCAAGTAGAGAATGCGTATGGATATGATCGATAATTCAACACATCAGAGGAAGTTGTCAACTTTCATCAGCTACGGATGAACCTACAGAAATTTACAAAGATAATGCAGCATGCATAGCTCAAATTCAAAATGACTTTATCAAAGTCGACAGGATCAAATACATCTTCCCGAAATTCTTCTACACCCATGAACTCTAAGAGAAAAAGAGATTATTATAAAGCAAGTGAAGTCAGCTGAGAACTTAGTAGATCTTTTCACCAAGGCGCTTCCAAAGTCTACTTTCCAGAAGCTGGTGCATCAGATTGGCATGAGGAGACTTCACCAACAAGGCATATGAATGTTATTCAAAATTGATGTATTAACAGGGTAGGAAGTAACATCTTAATATATTAGGGGGATGGAGTATTATCTTTTGAAGATTGATGTAAGCAAGGCATGTAATAGAATGTAGGATAAAGATGAGGGGGAGAACCCTGCAGATGTAGATGGAGACATCCAGAAGAATGTATTTTACGAATTGTACTCTTTTTTTTGCGATGAGGTTTTTCCCATAGGATTTTCCCATTGAAAGGTTTTAATGTGGCAGTATAAGTCGCACCCACTAAGATTCCAGATGAATCTTGTGACGACCAAGATCCAATAGGCCAATAGTCAAGAGCCAAAACTCTTGAGGCTGGGATGCCAGGATGGATGAGGTGAGGTGAGGTGAGGTGTACAAGGCCACGAGTTAGCCCCATATCACCTGGAGAGAAGGAGATCCTGAGCTACTTATATAATTTCCCCTCCCAAACATGGAAGACGCGTTCTAGGTGGTTCGATGGTAACCATGCTAATGCAAAACCTTGAAGTTGAGGGTTCGATACCCAATAGACCAATAGAGGACAATATCTTGTGTTTGGGAGCTCACCACCTTTCATGCCAAGATGCGTTTTAAAACTGTGTGCCGCTACGGATTTCGTTAGAACTCTATAGTTAAGCGTGCTCGGACGAGAGCAGTACTAGGATAGGTGACCTCCCTGGGAAGTTCTCGTGCGGGCACGGGCAAAGCGGACAAAATCTTGTATGTTTGGGGCTGATGTTACAAATCTGTTCTTGAAGAACTATGTTCTTGAAGAACTATGTTCTTGAATAACTACGTTCCTGAAAAATGCACTGCACTCTTTTTCCTTCACTAAAGGTTTTGTCCCATTGGGTTTTTTCTTAGTAAGATTTTGATGAGGCAATGCTTTTAAAATATGGGCATCCAAGGGGGAGTGTTACGGAATATGTGGCTGCCCACTTTGGTGGGACACTTCTAACCCTAATCCCTATCACTCTCTCTCTCTCTCTCTCTCTCTCTATATATATATATATATATATATATATATATATATATATATATATATATATATATATATATATATATATATATATATATATATATATATATATATATATATATATATATATATATATATATATATATATATATATATATATATATATATGATGAATAAACAAGAGACCCTCACATTTCGTGAGAGCGTAGCCGTCATCCCGAGTGCAACCATCCCTTCTCCCTCTCTCTCATAACAAGGAATGCATTATCGTGGGTTCAACTTAGGGGGTGTTTGGTACGTGGAACAACTATTCTGCTTAATCCTTATCCAATAGAGGGTATTTTTGTCAATTATTATTTTAGTGTAAATTTGAAGTTTTCATGTCCTGTTGGTAGAGAAACGCACGGAGCCATAGGGGGTGTTTGGTATGTGGAACAATTGTTCCCTTTAATCCTCTTCCAGAAGAGGTTATTACCGTCAATTACTATTTCTAATGCAATTTGATGGTCCAGCATTCCGGTTGGCACAGAAACAACCGGAGTGATATTTTTTAGTTCCCAAGTCCTTCATTCAACCGGAACAATTCCTTCAAATCATGGAATTTAAAATGGAAATAGATTGTTCCAGAATGATGCCAAACACCCCCATAAATTCTCGTTCCCAATTCTTCAATCCACCGAAACTATTACTATATGTTACTTTTAAAACCTAGAACTGATAATAGAAACGAAAGGTTCCAGAATAATGCCAAACACCCACGATTCTCATTGGAAGTGCCTTTTTTTTTTCTCCAAGCCACATTTTGCCTATTGAATACTGTATAGGAGAGAGCTCCACTTTAAGGTGAATAAAGGTAGGGGTGTAAATGGATATTCAAAAATCCGAATCCGATCCATATTTGAATCCGAATTTTACGGATTCGGATAATATTATTTAATATCCGATAAAAATGGATACAAATACAGATATCATTTTTTTATATCTGACAAAAACGGATAGAGATACGGTTATTGAGGTATTCGACACTGATAATTCGTATCCAAGACGGACTATACATATAAACGGATATCCATATAACTGTATCCGTAATATATAATATGATATATGTGTGTGTGTATTATTATGATCCAAGAGCAGATCTTAATATCTAACTACAGCTACACTAGATATCTAAAGCGGAGACATTGGTAGCAACTTTGGTGGTGGATCCCACCACTCGATGCAACCCAAAACATCAGACACAGCTTGCTCCAACACATGATATAAGCCGCACCACGACAAGCTTTGTGTCCTACCAAGCTAAATTGGAATATAATATCCCTAGGATTTCTTGAAATGACTATGATATCTATTTGAGTCTGGTGAACCCCCCCCCCCCCCCCCCCCCCCCCCCCCCCGCCAATGTTGCACTTACTAGGTTAGTTGTAGTAAAAAATGTTCATAGGTCAGTCGTAGTAAAATATATTTATAAAGTATAATATATAATGAATATAGGCGCAGGGGCATGCTATAATGCGGCATGCGGTACGTGCGGTACCACACCGCAGCCGTCTGATGCACCGCTGCGTGCATGCGATGCACGCAGCACTTACCGCATGCCATATTATAGCATTTCTCTATAGGCGTAATGTTCATATATTATATAATGAATACATATATGGATATTATCGGAATCCAGGTACTCTGGGAGGATACGGATTCGAATAGTTGCACTTATTATTCGGACAAACACGGATAAGGATTCGGATATTACATTTCTAAACGGATATGGATAACTGATAGTATGGTATCTACTTCATATCTGATCCGTTTTCAACCCTAAGTAAAGGTTTCAAATAAGCTTGCCATGTTTGACGCTTCAGGAGCAGACCCAAGTCTAATACCCAACCCTAGACCGGATTGGTCTGGGTGGCGAACGGGTCGGCCGGTTTTGGCTAATAAGCACTATCGCCATCATCAATCATCGAACGTTGGTATACGCTCCACCGTTGAATGGTGCATTAATGTCCTTTCAACGGTTGCAATTAGAAGCACGGGTTAAAGGCGCTGGGTTTGGATATGTCTTTTATTGGTTGGGTCGAGTAACAGAATGAGCCGGGTTTACGAGTTGGACCGGTTACATGTTGGGGTCGTGATACAAAAAGCCTCTACTAGCGTCACTCAACCCCAACCCATACATATAAATTCCCAACTCAATCCCGTCCAAATTTAGATTGGGCCCTGGTCGAATGTGGATTTGTTGGGATCCGAATCTCCGATACGCAAGGGCTGGCAATTTTGGACCCGACACGAAGTTAGCAATCTGGGTCAGGGCTAAACGGGTTCGGGTCGTAAACGAGTCGACACGATAGACCCTGGTCCGGATTTAGGGTCTGGACACGGTAGATCCGGGAAGACCCGTTTAGTATTCAACGGGTCGGGTCGGGTCTACCCGCAATCCGATACTGTAATATATAATACCAGCGGGTCTTTCGGGTCAGGTCGGGTCGAGCCGGATCGGGTCAACTGAATAAACCCGGATGATAAACGGGTCTTATCGGGTCTACCCGTTTATTAGCTGGTTGGGTACGGGTTTAGGATCTAGACACGATTAGTTAAACGGGTCGGGTCCGGGGTCTAGAGGTTTTGGACACGACCCGAAACTAGACCCGACCCGAACCCGACCCGACCCATTGCCACCCCTAGTGGCCACTGTGCTGGGTGGATACAAACTCCGGATCCCATCGCAGACACCGCGGCAATCCGTCAAAGACGAAGACGACGAGGAGAAGTGGGCTGGCGCGGAACCCCAATCAATCCCTCTCCTCTCCTTGCCTTGCCACTCTCTATCGCCCCCTCTTCTTCTTCCTCTCCCTCTCACGCTCTGTTCTGTTCCATCGCAGCATCGAAAAGCGGGGATTCTGTAAGTTATTTTACATCTTTTCTCGTTCGCTTTCTTCATTGATTTATAGTTTAGAAAGCGAGAAAGAAAGATCTCTGTTTCGATCTGGTTGGTTACCTAATTGCTATGGGGTCGATTCCTCGTTGTCTCCAAGTTTAGGGTTTTGGGATTCTTGATTAGTCCTGTTGAGGGTCAGTTTTGTTCTTTGTGATTGTATTGAAGGCATGGAAGATTTGAAGTGTACTATAAAGGAATAGCATTATTTTGGTTTGTTGGTGGATTCCATGATTCGTTTCTCACTGTCACATTATTGTAGGTGATAGGTGGATTTCATGTTTCCATTTCTCATGATCTGTTCCCTCTTCCTCTTTAGCATTGCGTTTGCTACCTTCCTTGTTTTAGGGTTCAGGTTTTATGCTATGAGTTGAAGCCCGTGCTGATCGGTAAACACAGATCCTATTGAACTTGCTCTGAGTATCACCCAACATTAACTTTCGATCCATCTCTACCCATCCTTCTATTGCCCTCTCCATTGTCTAATTGGCTCCCACCTTTCTCCATCATACGTCAATGCAATCGCCCGCCCGTCGATACCAATATACCATTCATCGTCCGCCATTGCAAAAAATGCCATGCTTAGCGGTGTTTATGTGTTTGCCACATTGAGAAGCCTAGACTATAGTATTGCGCTACCCTATCCTGTAGGGAAGGAGGTGTCCCCTCAAAGGAGAGCATGCATTATAAAAGTTGTCCACAAGGTTGTGGGCATAGGATAGATCTCAAATTTATTTGCTTGTGTTTAGATAATATGGCAAGCTAAATTGATAACACGTAAAAAAAAAAGCCCGAAAAAGAAAGAAAGAAGATGAGACAAGAAATCAGAGAAAGAAAAAAAAAAGAAACATGATTACATGAAAACTCATTTCCCCGGCAACACACATACAAAAACAAAAGAGGATGAAGAAGAATAAATTAGCGAACGAAAAAGATAAAGAAAGAAAAAAAGGAAACAAGATTACATACCTTTGACCCTAATCCTGGACCCGCTAGCTGCTGACCACCTTCTCGTCTTCATTCGGCACCAACAGCCGCCCTCTACATGAATTTGAGTGCCTTTGTTGTTGTGCTATGCAAGACACAGGAAAAAAAAAATAAGAGAAGAAGAGATCAGAGAAAGAAAAACAGAAAACCCATTCCCTCTGCAATATACACGTAAAAAAATATGAAGAAGAAGAAATCATAGAAAGCAAAAAGGGAAATGAAAGAAAAAATTCCATACTTAATCTTTAATCTTCGTAACCAGAACGGAGTTTAGAGCAACACATGGAAAAAAAAAAAAAAAAAGACAAATCCTATCTTTTCGGTGGATTATGATTGTCATCAGACCAAGCAGCATCACATGAAAATCCACAAATCCGTTCTATAAATCCCACCATCAGAACCCTATGAAAACCAAAAGAATCCCCCCAAAAATCAATCTTTTCCACCAAAAATAAATTTTTTTTCGATGAAAAAAAAATGGAACCATGAATCACCGGGTATTTAGAAACAAAAGCAAACCCTAGAACCAAGGAATGGAGATGATGGAAAAAGCTTGTATTTTTCTTAGATTTCGGCTATGTAATCCCTCGAAATCCTCAGAAACATGAGGGAAGAACTGTATTAGTGAGATATCTTCTCACTGGTACTCAGAAGATATGTTATAGTAAAATCAACCTTACATCTGTTCGAGCTATCAGTCCACAGGTGGGAAGCACCTGCCTCTAGCATCAAGAAACCAAGGCCAAAACCTTTGTGCTGCCCGTAAAGAACCGCCAAAACAATAAGATCAAGATAGCAATATATATGGTAATAATTGTTGTATGAATTTCATTCACCCTCGAAGAAATAGAGAGAAACAAAGTTTCACATACCTAGACTTTCACATACTCGGACATTGTTTTCAGAATTTGGGACTAATGTCTGTTAGTCTAGCCAAAATCTTAGTTCTGACTTCTGAGATGCTAATCTCCCGATTTAGCTTCTCCATTGACCGAGCTAGCTCCACCTTTGGAAGCAACAACCATGTTAACCACTTTATCTACGGACCCTAACCTTCCCCATACCAGAGAGATCATTGTTGTTTCCCTCCCAAATTCTCCTCTAATTTTTTTTTTTCATGCAAAAATCTGTGCCCGCGACATGAAATCTAGCATCTTGTCCCTCTCATATGCTTTCCACTACAGGCGCTCGATGAATCCCCTCAACTCCACCTCCGTTCGCTCCATCTCGGCGATCCGGTCACGGAGGCCGTCGATGTCCTTGGTGGCGGTCTCGACGCGGCTAAACACTCACTTCTCCTGCTGCCACGCGTTACAGTAGCCGGCGAAGATCTTTTGCCAATGATGAAGGGTTCGAATCCGCAAAGGGAGTTGCCTACCAGAGACATCCTAGAGAGAGAGAGAGAGAGAGAGAGAGAAAGAGACGGGTGGGGAAATGACGGGGTTTCATCGAATTCGAGCTGATGGGTCACGATCGCCGAAGTGAGTAGCCTACCAAAGACGTCGTAGAGTGCAAGACGGGTGGGGAAATGAGGGGTTTCATCGCATTCTAGCTGACGGGCTATGAAACACGGACACTTCGTAGAGGGCCCCGTGTCCGTGTCGGACACGGACACGGCTCGGACACGGCCCGGACACGTGTCGGACACGGCTCTGAAGTGTCCTGGTTTTTTTTTGTCCAGGACACTGCCGGACACGACTGGGAGTCTGGGACACGGCCAGGACACGGCTGGGACACGGCAGGGACACAGCAGTGACGTTTGCATGGGATCAGGGATGAGTTGGATGATTTGTTTGGGGCTTGGTGTAATGGACGATTGTGATTAAGATTTGGCTTTAACTTATATACTCTAAGGTTATAACATCATAGGATATAATTAATAGGGTTTTTCTTACAAATATTAAGATAATCTTTTAGCAATAATTCTAGAACTTTGTGGATTTTGTGAACTTTATTGGATAGTTGTCATTACCCTTATGACCTCTAGTGAGTATCCCATAGTGCCAAACCCGACCCCATAGTAAATAAACTTCATTTTGCCCTCTTCAATTCAATTTTGATTAGACTGAATCGTTGAAATTACCAAAAGAAAAAATTTAGTAGTTGTCAAATTGGGTATTGTGCTACCATTGAAATTTCTTAAACATAACCATAAAGTAATTTCCCATCTAATTGGAGCATGTTTTATGAATTATTCTTCTAAATTAAGCATCTTTATATAGTATTCATGTATTATATATTATTTATATAAAATAATAAATATTAATTGCCGTGTCCTAGCCGTGTCGTGTCCTTCATTTTTGAAGAAATGTCGTGTCGCCGTGTCCGTGTCGTGTCGTGTCGTGTCGCCGTACCCGTGTCTGTGCTTCATAGCTGACGGGTCACGATCGCCGAAGGTTGTCTAATACCCTCCGCAACACCAGACTCAAGGTTTAAAATACGGGTATCAGTACCGGTATTAGTCGGCTCCAGATTGATACATACATACCGACAATACGATCGGTATCCACCGAAACGTGTCATTTTTTTTGGAAAATTATAAAAAAAAAATTGAAAAGTAGAAATTATAATAAATAGAAGGTATGAATCGACTCTTAATCTTAATCTTATAGCAAAAAGTTTGTAGAGTGTGTGAGTACGGTTTTATTCACTTATGATTTTTAACAAGGAAAAGGTAATTGGATTGCCTTTTGCTTTGTTTTATATTATAGAATTTTGTTTGTAACTGAGAGTAAAATTTCCCACTTGCCAACTGGCCTCAGTTACCTGGTATATTTACCTCTGCTCTATTATATCTAACTTCACCCTCATTATAAAAAAATATACTTGACTAGACTGAACAACTATGCATCTACATACACTCCCATATTATAGAAAAAAAGAAGAATTAGGAACTTCATTGATAATTCTGACACGCCATAAGAAATTTGATCCATATAATTGGAAAAAGAATCTACAAATGTATTTGAAAGTCAAATTCATAAAAATTTATATATTGGAAGATTCATATGCTATTTTTACTATAGATCAAATGTACAATTCCGTATGTTTTTGTATGCATCCCTCATCCATATACTTTCCATATAATCAAAATCATCACACGGTGCAACAATTTTATCAAAATATTGCTAAAGGAGTACCTACATAAATACCCACGATATGTTAAAAAGCTCAATGCAATAGCGGTCAAAAATCAAATCAGTAGAGTCGTACTGGTCGATATCTGTATGGAGTCTATGGACTGACCGGTATGGATTGATCCGCATATGGTATCGGTTGGTACAGCTCAGGTTTCGGCTTCGAGCACGTTTCGTTATTGGTTCATGCATACCCGATACGTACCAACCGGTACGTATCGATATCAGTTGGTTTTTCAATCCATGACGAAACTGCCCAGGTGTTCACACTTGCTAGCTTGCACTGACGTTTTCATAGCTTTTGGTCCCCGCTCAACGGGTGCAAAACTTTCATGTGGGATCTAGAGGTAATTGCGGTGCAATACGACACCCCATATTGGGCCTCCAACAGACCATCACAAGATCTTGATGCAGTGAAGATTTTATTATAGTGGTCATCTTTTAGTTCCCTCCACAAGCGATGACTGATGGATAAAGCTCGAGAATAAGTTTTCACAGCGGGGCGACTAATGTAGCCTGATCTGGCTTTGATGATCATATACTCGCTTTATTATTTTTGCATTTAATTATGTGATTCTATTGGCTGTTTTTGGATGATCAGATATTTAGTTATTAATTTTATCATGTTTGCTAGCCTACGGTGCGGAGTTGTCGCAATCGATTTGCTTATCAAGTTAGCTCATTTATTAATTTAAGTGAACTAATATGATGTTGCATCAGATGATGCATCCAACGGTGGATCAAGTCAAATAATCCATAGGGGTGCCCATATTAATGCAAAAGAGTCCACCTGGGGCCTCCTTTATTCCATCTGTATGGGGGTGCCCATATAAGTCCCCACATCCGTGTTTGAACGTGCAACAAGCCTGTGGACCCCACATGATTTTTTTCACTTAAAAAAGGAAGTTGCGACTTTTTTTTCCTTCGTTCCTTCTCTGTTTCACGTGACTATAGAAGCTAAGGGTGCAACTCGGGGCAAGTTGGTTCGGGTTTGAGCCAACTCGGAACCGAACCGAACTAGTTCGGTTCTACCATATTGAAACTCAAACCAACCACCCGACCCACACTAAGGTCGAGTCGCTAATTGGTCTAAAAAAATAGACTATCGTCTATTTACTAGTGAGCTAGAGGTCCACATTGGGTTTTAGGCTTTAGCCACACATTGAGTTCTCTTGGTAGTTGGTTCAACGTTGGCAAACAACAAACAGTTACTCATGTGCTAGTGTAATGTAGCCGCCAAGTCCAAACCCGTGACATATAAATGTGGACTAATATATATGAGTTCGATTCTAGTGTTGGTTCGGATCTACCAAGCCCCAACCCGGAACCAACCTGTATTTAGTTGGGTTTACTAAACTTAGAACCGAACCAACCCATTTGATAGAAATACCCAGACCAACCTGACCCATGTAGGCCACGCCTAGACGACCGCTTTGGCCTTTTTCGGTCCCGGTCGCCTAGGCCACAACCTCGGCGGGTCGTCTATATAAAAAGGGATTTATTTGTTTTTTTTTAATGTTTTTCTCTCTTCTTTTTGTTTCTTTTTCCAATGTACGTATGACTCATATACTTAAATTCCATTTTATATGTCTTTCTTCTTAGCTATTTATTTATATCTCCTAAGTTAGTGTCTATTTCATCTTCTTTTAACTAAGGTTAAGATTAATGTTATTGTTTAATTATATAATTTTTTTCTCTTTGAATTATCTTTCTATATGCATGTGATTTATCCTCTCTAATGCTTCTATTTCTCCAATTTTAGGGTTGTGCTAAATTTTAGGGTTGGTTTATTATGCTTGATTTGTTTCATAATAAATGTTAGGGATCTAGGGTTATAATATTCTAACTTCTAGATTATAACTTCTTAATAGTAACATAATTTGATTTATTGATTGTTATATGTTGATGATGCATGGTATACATGATTTTACGTATTCACATTTCAATGATTTAGCATGACAATGATAACATGAATATTCTTTTATGATAAGAATGTTTAATTTCGGTTATTTGATTAATTTCATATGAAATTTTTGATGGTATTATGCTTATTATTTGTTCAAATCCGAATATTATCCCATATATATAAACTTTAATATTAAAAAAAAAATTGTCGCCTAGGCTCTGCCTAGGCAGGCCTGTTCGCTTAGGCATCGCCTGACTGCCTTGACAACACTGCTAAAACATAAGGTCTTTTGGAGTCCTAGGATTCAAACACCTGATATTATCCTCCATTCTACTGAGGATCGGTTTCCTTAGTGCCACCCTATGAGAGACCCTATTATTTATTATAATTCGCCAAATCTTCCCTCAGCTGTGGAGGTTCTCACCTTTTCTGGCAAAACCAACCAGCCTATGAATTGATCAGCGACTCAGCGGTCAGGAGGAGAACAGCTTAGACTGGATAGTCTAGCAGTTATCTCTCGCTACCAGAGAAAAGAAAACGAATTAACAAAACCTTACCATATAAATAAATCTAATATTTTCACTAATCTGTCTTAGATGGTTTTAAAGTTATATACCAATAGCTAAGCATGTTATTGTGGAACAATACAGCTGATACCGAGCGCTGATCATCATGTATCGAAAAACATTATCACTCTTAATGATGTATGGGTTATAATCTTCCTCTACTGGACTTACCCCTCGAGCAGTATGTTCTTCGGTTCTTATAGTACTGTCCTAAATCAAGAAAGTTTACATCTCTTTTCTCTCATCGATTGCAGAGACCGAGATGGGGATTATCAGGAGCAGTTTCACATTTTTGGTGGGAACCTGTTGCGGCATCTACATCGCGCAGAACTACAACGTCCCAAATATAAAGAAGCAAGCGGATGCATGGGTCTTGATGGCGAAGAAAATCGAAGAAAACTACAGGAAGCCCAAGTAGAAGGACGGAGACTAATCCTTTGATAGCATCATCTTCTAACCGTGGGAAGGGTACGGAACTGGTACATTGGTTATATAGTCGAATCCGGATGCACAATTGCTAAGCGGTGCAATTAGATCTTCTTCGTGGTATTGTTGCTGTCCTTTTGCTCCGGATAACCGCACATTCTGTCTGAGTGCACGTCCCTTGTCTCACACACAAGAGAGAGAGAGAGAGAGAGAGAGAGAGAGAGAGAGAGAGAGATCATCCAAAACAGGGGGTTTGCTTTATATTATAGTATATAGATAGTACTGTTTTTAATTCCAGATACGGATAGTGCATGTTATTGCCTTTTTGGTTTGTGTCAATGGACCAATTATCTTTAGGCTTATTTAGACCTTGACCCCAACTTATACCGTTAATTAGATTTTGACCCCCAAAATTGATGTATTTGTTAGATGGTGGTAGGTTATCTCCACCCTTACAGTTCAAGTTATGTTTCATCTTGTGTGATCTTCCTCAAGGGTTTTCTCATTATCTGGTAATTTTTTGGTGAACATTTTCACTGCAAAAATATTCCTTTAGATGAAGAGCTTGATCAAATGACATGCCTTTCCATCTGTCCGTTGCACCCAGCCTCAACAGGTGAATTGCACTCAGCCACAGCCCGCAGGCAAATGGACTGCTGTGATCCGAGTTGGCAAAATAGCATTGCTCTTTGTAGCCTCCTTCCTTTCCCCCTACTCCCTCTATCACAAGAGTTGCATTAAGTATATAAACACTAGATGTCCACTCTTTATTCAAAGGAAAATGCTATTTGTAAACCTTTTGGGCAGCCGGCGAGTCAAAGTCAACGATGTAATAGTTCGCTTGTTAGATGCGAAATTCATTTCGACGATTGAGCATGGATATAAATGTGGACAAAAGCGAGAGGTTGATCGCAGCCCAGTGGGAAAGCACTTGCCCCACATCCGTCAGGTCGTCTAATTGAATCCTTTGGGCTTCCCCCTCATCTTTGTGGTAGGTTTATCTTTCTCATTTGTGGCGGATTTATCTCGTCTTTATGGCAGATTTATTTGTTTTCATGTGTGGCAATAATACAAGTGATCAAGATAAAATGCCAACCTTGGTCTTGCTTGTGCTTTAAGGTCTAACATGTGATGTACCGATCATGAGGTCCCTCCCAAAAAAAAAAAGCGCTGATAGTGTGGTCCTCCAAAAAAAAAAGGTTCTATTTTTATGAAGAATATTTTTGCTACCCGATTGATTTGCTGCACTTGCTTATGGCCCAATTATGACGTGCCATATCATCCATTAAAAAGGGCATAATGGGGGAATCGAATTATAGCATACGTGCGGTGGGTGGCAAGTGTATCCTGTTGTGTCCTTTTAATGGATGACATGGCACACCACAATTGGCCTGGTAAGCAAGTGCAGCAAATCAATCGAGTAGCGAAAATGGTCTCATTTTTATGTGGAGTTATTCTGAGCCTATTGCGTATTTTTAAAAGTACACGTGTCGGTCCAAAGATTACTTGTACATTCGGTTGTACGTCAGCCTAAAGTTGACGACGTGCCACCCAAAATTCGATTGGGCTCGTTAACATGTTCGTTTAAAGATAGTGAGCAAGCTCGTGAATAAGCTTGTGAATAAATCCATAAAAGACATGAATAGACCAAATATATATAGTCAAAGATTTGGCTTAAGATAGAGTTCATAAGCAAGCTTGGTATGAGCTTGTTCGAGTAAGCTCGTTTATTAAACAAACCAAGCTGAAACAGATCAAAGCTCGGCTCGGCCAGGCTCGATTACTAAACAAGCAAAGCCCAAGCTTGAACAACCAAGCTTTTAACCAAACCAAACTCAAACAGACCAAAGCTCAGATCATTTGCAGCCATAACCACTTTATGGTAAATCTAGAAAGCGAGATATAATGTGATTTTTAAGCATATCAAGGCGTCCCCCATTGATACCATAGGCAGGGTGAATTTAATACTCTGGGACTAGAGGTGTAAAAAAAACCCATCGGTTCGAACCCGGATCGAGCTCGATCCGACCTGGACCAGCCTGAAGATACCATGGGCTGGGCTCAAGCCACCACCTTGAACCCGTAGCCCAGCCCAAAAGCACGACCCGAAAGCCTGATATATATATATATATATATATATATATATATATATATATATATATATATATATATATATATATATATATATATATATATATATATATATATATATATATATATATATATATATATATATATATATATATATATATATATATATATATATATATATATATATATATATATATATATATATATAAAGAGAGAGAGAGAGAGAGGCGTGCTAGGATGCGGCGTGCGATGCATGCGGCGTCGCACCGTATCCGTCTGATGCACCACTGCGGTGCGTGCAGCGGTGCATCAGACGGCTGCGGAGCGACGCCGCACGACCGCACGCCGCATTATAGCATCTCTCTCTCTCTCTCTCTCTCTATATATATATATATATATATATATATATATATATATATATATATATATATATATATATATATATATATATATATATATATATATATATATATATATATATATATATATATATATATATATATATATATATAATGCTATAATGCGGCATGTGGTAAGTGGGCACCTCACCGCAGCCGTCTGATGCACCGCTTCGTGCATGCGATGCACGCAGCGCGTGCATCAGACGGCTACGGTGCGGTGTCGCACGTACCGCATGCCGCAGCATAGTATGCCCCTCTCTCTCTATATATATGAGTAAGAGGCCATGAGTAAAAGTATCCCTCCCCTCTCTCTCTCTCTCTCTCTCTCTCTCTCTCTCTCTCTCTATATATATATATATATATATATATATATATATATATATATATATAGAGAGAGAGAGAGAGAGAGAGAGAGAGAGAGAGAGAGAGAGGAATGGGATGCTGCCTATCAAAACAGTGTTTTTGCTGCTTTGAGACATTGTTTGACCATCCTAGAAGTTTTGGAATTTGATGAAATTTGGTGAGGGTGTTGTCTAGGGTAAGATGATCATCCTCACAAATTTCCATCAAATTCCAAAACTTCTAAGAGGGTCAAATGGTCGAAGCAAAATGCTGCAGATTTTAACGGCGACTGCAGACGACTGATTTTGCTTCGACCATTTGAACCCCCTAGAAGTTTTGGAATTTGATGAAAATTTGTGAGGATGATCATCTTACCCTAGACAACACCCTCACCAAATTTCATCAAATTCCAAAACTTCTAGGATGTTCAAACAATGTCTCAAAGCAGCAAAAAATGCTGCTTTGATAGGCAGCATCCCATTCCTCATATATATATATATATATATATATATATATATATATATAGAGAGAGAGAGAGAGAGAGAGAGAGAGAGAGAATACGGGGTATGAGCTGACAGCCCATTTGCTCAAATGGGCTGTCACTGGCAGCCGTCCGATTGCTTAGATCGGACCGTCCATAAATTAAAAAAAAAAAACAAAAAGTTTGACAGCTGTTCTCTCTCTCTCTACAGCTGTTCTCTCTCTCTCTCTCTCTCTCGATCTGGAACAGCAGCAGCCACCGGCCCACCGCCCACCCTCCCTCCGGCCCGGCTCCCTCCCTCCCTCCGGCTCCCTCCCTCCCTCCGGTCACCGGCCCACCGCCCACCCGATCTGGAGCAGCAGCAGCCACCGGCCCACCGCCCACCCTCCCTCCGGCCCGGCTCCCTCCCTCCCTCCGGCTCCGGCTCCCTCCCTCCCTCCCTCCGACCCGGCGCGGCGGAGCTGGTCTCCAGGCTCGTCGGCGACGCGTGCGAGCGGCACGGGCGGCGGCCCGGCGAGAGCTGCGGCTACGCCAGCAGCTTCTCCCT